>JAHTLZ010000209.1:1961208-2012103 GCA_023846285.1 Phrynocephalus versicolor | reverse complement strand
AGAGGAGTGTTTAGAATGGGAAATGAAAGAAAATAGTGGGGTGGTGGGGTTGGAGAACTCAAGGAAAGATGAAGGCTAATCATGCCAAAAACAAACCACAGAGGGGAAAAGCAAGGTGCTCTTGGGTTCTCCTTCACTCACCACCCCAAAAGGCTTACTTCTGTGTATACCATACCCCTTAATTTTTGGCATCATGATTTTAAGAAAAAAGTAGTGCGGTATAAACGGAAAAATATGGTATTTGCTGTTGGTTTTGCTCAAATAAGGTGCAACGGCTCAGATAAAGGTTTTGGAAAAAATCAGCAGTTACAGGCATCACAGATGTAGCAAAACCTGTGGCTCCTGTCTTAACCTTGTCTGCCATGAGATGTAGAGGAATCACAGGAGTTGGATAGATGATAGATGGCAGTTGATAGGGTCAAATATGTGATAGTGTTAGGATGTGATAGCAGATAGGGCGAATAAGTTTAACTGTAAAATGAGTTACCGTACTTGTTTGTTAGAGTAATAATGTCTATCAAGTTTAGGGATGATACACTACACTAACATAACAAAGTCAAGTATAAGCTTATACACAACAAACAACAAATGCTAAAGTTCGATGAATGAACAGTATTACATTTTCCATATGATTCAAACAGTAAAAATGATTTAATGTGTGAGGAGAATTTCTCTGAAGGAAAGAGAGTGACCCCTGCACAATGCGAGAAGGAGAGGGATGAATGGCTGGAGAAGCAGAAGAGCAGGGAGAAACCCAAGGCACCACCCAAACTGGAGGCTCAAGATAGAGCAATGTTATGGAAGGAATTTAATTATGCTTTCAAGATAATAGAGGAACAGAAAGAAAGGGAAAAGGAAGTGAACTTGGCTATGGCAGGAAGAGGGGACGAGGAAAAGGCGGGAAGATCCCACCAATCAGAGGTGGTGGAGGTGGGGTTCGGAGACTGTAAAAAGGGGCAGCCATGTGTACTTCCCCCAGATTGGGAGTGGGTCTGGATGTAGGATCCATGGACAGGAAACTGGGAAAGAATGATGATGCCTAAGAAGGAGGAGGAGAGCTATGGGCGCCGGGTGCATAAGAAAGGTTGTTCCTATTGGGGAGAGAGAGAGGCCCACGAATACAAGCGCAAGAGGAAGGAGATAAGAAAGACTCTGGAACTTGAACAATGGCTGGCCAAGCTGCGGGAGGAGGCCAAGGAAGGGAAACTGAACACCCAGATGGACTTAACCCAGAGGGATGACTATCCCTTACACTGCCACCGCCAGAGACGCCCTGGACCCAAGCTCACCTCGGAAGTTGGGGTGCAAGTGGGGGAGCTGCGCCTTTTCAGGAAAGAGGAGGAGACCAGTGGTGGGGCCAGCTCTCCCCAGGTGGAGGGGAATTTGATTTCTCTTTAAGAACTCTGACCCTCAGATAAGCTCTCTCCCCCCACTAATGGAATTCATGGCATATGTGACCAGCCTAAAGCCCCTTTCTCTCCTCTGTCAAGGATTTCTCCACTTAGATAAGACATAGTGTAGGGAGGAGCCGCAAGTCTGTCCAAGACCCTCATTCCCCTGCCTCCATTGTGATACATGTGTGATGCTTGTTTACTGTAACTAATAAAAGCCTTGGGTCCCAGGCAAAAGACTCATAGAGACATGCATAGAGAGGCAGATCATGCCTGGGACTCAGCTATGCTGCACCCCAATCATGTGTCATGTGGTTCAGAATGCTACATAAGGTGACCTTGACATGATGAGTTAAGGTGTACAGAGGCCAACTGAGCACAAGGACCCTCCCAAGCATGGGACCAGCCCTATCCTCATTCAACCTTGCCTGACAAGAGGTCTCACAGTGCACCTATTCATCTCTGGATCCCACAGCTGTTTTTTCTGAGGAGGAAGGCAGATTTGAATCAGGGCTAGAGATTTTAGTACAGAAAACAGGGCTTCACCAGACATGGGAAACAGTAGAAAAGCATCTGCAGGTAAAAGCTTTCACTCAGGCTCAGACACAGGATTCGGGTTGGGGATGCATGCCAGGAGTAGAAATTGCCTTCCTTTTAACACCTTTGAAAATCACAGCCCCCCCTTCAATTATTTACTGTACAGCTTTTGCCCACCAGCATGCAGATAGGAATGATATCCCAGAAGGAGGAATCAGGCATGCAAAGACAGAGATCCCAGGAATCTCAGGGAGAATGGGAAAAGCTAGCAACAGACCATCCAGTGAAGGGTTAAAATCAGATTCCCCAGTCCAGGCTTTTCCAGGCAAAGGGCAAAATGAGACTCTGCTCCAGAAAGGGGTCTCAAGCAGAGACCTCCCCCAAGAACAGGAGACAAGAAATCATGCCCTGGCAGAAAATTTGCCTCTTAAAGGCCTTGAAATGCTGCTCCACGGGGCAGTAAAACAAACCCTAGAACAGGGGTGCCCAAACTTTTTGTAAGGAGGACCAGATTTGGTGGCTGAGAATGTGTCAGGGGCTGGTTGCTCCCTGACCCTGCCACCCCACTGCAAGCCCCACCCACTGACCCATAAGCCCCACCCACTGACCCCTTGCAACCCCACCTGCAGGAAGGAAGGCGGGGACCAAGGGAGGGAGGGAGGGAGGGAGGTGGAAACCAAGAGAGGAAGGAAGGAAGGAAGTTGGGGACCAAGGAAGGGAGGAAAGAAGGAAGGCGGGGACCAAAGGAAGCATTAATAGACATTACATTAAAGCTACAAGGTTATAAGTAGTTATAAATACAAATTCTATGTGAACCTGATTTTTCAACTGGAGGGTGACCCCCATCCAGTACTGGTTGCATCCCTATCCCTTGTTCTCCCTTTTGACTGACCAGGGGGACCTCTGTCTTTTCTCAGTTTAGTTTCATTTTTTTCATCCTCATCCAGTTAATTACTGCAGTTAAATACGCAGGTAAAGTTGAGATAGTAGCTCCCTTAGAGTCCGAAGGCACAGATGGTTGAAAAATGGTTTTGGGATAAACCTATGTGAAAACCATGTGGATGTATGAGGTACCTCATAATCAAATTTCTGTGCCAATGCAAAACCATGCACAGGACCCAAGATTTCTGTGGTGCTGTCTGTGGTTGGAAATATGATCTATAATCTGACAATGGTTTAGGGAGGATAACATCTAAAAATCCCATGAAATCATGATGATCTGTGCCTCAGATCCATATTTTCCACCACTGCAAAGCCATGTGCCAAAGGATCCATGATTTTTGTGGAGCTGTCTCTGAGTGGGTGCACACGCACACGCATTGTAATTTTATGAATCCTATGTATATATTTGGGATCTATAAAATTCTCACAAAATAATGGGAATCCATTCTCAATGTTATGAATCCGCGTTTTATTATTTTCCTTTTAAAATTTATGTTATCCACCATCCACAGCTGGGGGGGGCAGCGTGATGAGGTCTAGTGACAGAACAGCCTCCGGTTTTAATTACTCATGGTTTCCTCAAGACACCTTCCCACCCTTGCCTTCAAATATAGTCGACCTAATTTCACGCATACCCACTAAATCGATGGGCTAATGCAGCTGCAGTCAGGACTAACAAGTCTCTTGTAAATACAGTGGTACCTTGTATAAAGGAATTAATTAGTTCCAAATGAAATTATGTTAAGCAAATTTTCCTTTATACAAATTTCCAATAGGAATGCATTGAAAACAGTCATCCCATTTTTATGTTGTACAGATTCTCCCCATAGGGAATTATGTTAAGCAAATTTCCGCTATCTCCGGAATTTTTTATGTTGTACAAATTTTATGTTATACAAACTGTTTGTTATACAAGGATCCACTGTACTTTTTAAAAAAAACACCCCAGTCTGTCCGGTTGCCCTCCGCAATCGCCCGCCGACCGCCCGGCCCCCGCCCCCGCACTACGAGTGTCTGGGGTTCCGATAGGTGGCGCAAGCGCTGCTTCCGCTGCCGCTGCTTCCCTGAGGACGAGCTTCAGGTCACGTCGGAGGGAGCCCTGCCGAGCTGCCCTCTCTCTCTCTCTCTCTCTCTCTCTCTCTCTCTCTGCGGGAGAGCTCGTCATGTGGCTTCCAACCGCTGCGTGCGTGCGTGCGTGCGTGCGTGCGTGCGTGGTGATGTCAGACGCCGTTAGGCGCCGGTGGCTTGGCTAACAGCCCGCCATCTTGGTCCGCTTGGTGTGGAAGTGGCGCTAGCGGTTGCTTCGGCCTCGGTAAGTGGGAGCTCCAGGCGGCGTTCCAGGAGCCGAGGGCCGCGGGGAGGGAAGAAACGGGAAAGGGGGTATGGAAACCCCGCATGGCCGGCCGTGGAAAACCCCATTCGGGGAGGCCTGCTTTGGGCCTGAGGCGAGGGCGGTGGGCCCCGGCCGGACTGGAGAGCCGCGGCGGCGGCGGCGGGAGACGGGGAGAGCCGCCTTGCTTCCCGCACCCCCCCAACCCGGTCTCCCGACCCCCACCCCCGGCCGCCCTCCTCCTCCTCCTCCTCCTCCTCATGGGGCCTCGGGTTCTTAGAGACGGGCTGGGAAGGGAATCTTGGCCCTCCCGTTCGGAGCTCAAACTGCTTGGCGGGCAGAACAAAAAGCGAGGAGCGGGATGGAGGAATTGGGAACTTTTTGTTTTAAGACCCGGCATTTCTGGTATTAAAAGTTTAGGTGCCGTTTTCGGCCCCCCATTCTGAAGCCGCCTTCATTATTATATTATTTTTGCCCCATCTTCTTTTTATTCTCAACTTCCGGTGCCTCTCCAGGTTTCTCTGGTATGGGAGAAATGAGTAACTTCCATGACTAAGCCGGGCCTAAGGTTGCTTAGGGCTGCGATTCCAGAAAGCTTAGTTAGTTCGAAAGTAAGCCCTATTGATCACGGGCAGGCTTACTTTCGGATTGATACTGGAAAAATCAGGGTGCTAGTTATATCAGGGAGTTGACTCCATGAAATACAGAGAGAGGACGTGTTTGTAAGTGAAGTAGTAGGTAGAGTAAGAATTTATTTCGGGAAGTATGGAATTGTATGATGATTGGCAGCACTATTCGTCTGTCTGTTGAGGTTGGAGGGAAGAGTGGTCTACCTGCAATCTAAGGATAACACTTGATTTGCTTGGAAAATAACGTGGTAAGTGCTTTGGCCCTGTAAAATTGCATACTCCTCCATCCAAACCGTGTGGTTCATACATTTTTATTACTCCAGACATGTAGAAGGGTGTGTATTTGCAGTAATCTTTACTGTATTTCAGTCTGGGTCTGATTTAAATCAAATCAATTTAAATAACAATTTAAACCACAATTTAAATTCTAAATAATAGATTTTTTATTTAAACAGAAATATATTTAAATTGTGTCTTAACTGTGTTTGTATTTTAATAGTTTATTTTTATCCAATCTGCTGTACAGTGGAACCTTGACTTAAGTCATTAATCCGTTCCAGAGGTCTAGACTTAAGTCAAACATGACTTAAGTCAAATGAACTTTTCCCATAGAAAGTAATGGGAAAGTGGATTAATCCATTCCAGATGATGAAAAAGACCCCCCAAAACAGCAATTTAGCACAAATTTGACTGGGATAGGAGATTCCTTCTGGGGATGTAAATGAAATGTCTCTTCAAAGAGAGGAGGAGGCAGTGGAATTATAGTCCACAAGTTATATGCCTCCACTTTTTAATGTTCATAGCAACAATGTCTAACATTTAAGTTTTACTGATTTTTAACCTGACGTTCAAAGTTCTGAACAACTCTATGCTTACCATTAGAGTCCCACAACTCTACAGCTCCCCTACTAAAATGCTTCCATTGTGGACCAGACTTTTGCAGCCAGATTGTTTACAAGACTGAGCCGACTGTCTAATCAGTGAGGCCAGCCCCGAGCTCCCGGCCCTTCTTCTCCTCCGGCAGCAGCGGCGGCTTTGGTGAGGCCGAGGACCAGCTCCAGGTGCTCTGAGCTGCCCTTGCCGAAGCCGCCAGTGCCGGAGGAGGGGAAGAAGGCAGGAGCAGTTTGGAGGCAGCAGCTGCGATGCTGGGTCATGGCTGCTGCCCAATTCCGGTGCCTTGCGCCGGGGCTCCGAGATGTAAGTCAAAGCCTGCGACTCAAGTCAAACAGGCCCCTTCTTGATGCAAGTCAAATATGATGCAAGTCAAGCAGCATGTAAGTCAAGGTTCCACTGTATTAATCCCCAACATCCATCATTGATAGATTTTATTCTGCCACAGTGTAGAGAAGAATTCTGACATTTGCTGAGGGAAAATTACTTCTCCATAATGGGGGGGGGGTTACTAGAGTGATCACACAGGTACAAGTGTACAAAGAATTCCTGCTAGGATCGTTGCTGGATAGGAATCCTAGTTTATTTAATTATTTTGAAAAAGTGCCTCCTAACTATATATTTGCAGTTTTTTCCAAAGCTGTTGCCAAGCCATGTACTGTGGTCCTTAGGAATAGGTTCTTCTACTTCTACTGATTGACCTATTATTGTTCCTTTCTGCATATTGAGAGCCCCAAACAGTCCTCGTTCCCTTTCCAAGGTAACAACTGGAACAGGACAATCTTGTGTTACACTGCAGGATCATCATCATCAGAGCAGTCCCCGAGAACTGGATCTGGAAAGGAAAAGACTTAAGAGTTTCATTTCTTCTGTGCGGGTGAGGCTTTCCTCCTAACACAGGAGCTGGAGAGGGAGCAGGTCTACTGCCCAGCTATGTGAAGAGTCTACATAATACTGCACAGGCATCTAGGATTCCAGGCAGTATGGGTGTGTGTGCAGATGAATATAATAAACCTGGGGTTGAGGGCACAAGTATTTCAACGATGAGAGGTGGAACTGTGCAATCCTGGTCCTAAAAATGAACACAGTAGCATTGAGCTAGTTAGCTTAGAGAATTTCAGATTTTCTGTAGCAAGATTGCCATCATTTCTGTTGCTAATTTTGTTGGGTAAATTCCTCTACAGTGGATGCTTTTGAATGTAACTTTCATCAATTGCTTCTGCTGTCTTACTCAAGCACTCTGGTCTAGGTTCATCGCATACAGTACTCTGTAGGATGGATTGTGCAGACAAGATGAGAGAATGAACATATGCCTCAAAACCATCCACTATGAGCAATAGTTTGGCTCTACACTATTGCTCATGGTGGATGCTTTTGGGGCATATGTTCATTCTCACATCTTATCTGCTCTGTTTTAATCAATTAATTCTACATTGCTAGAAGCCAGGAATTAGAATCAAAGTTGAATAAAGTTGTAGGAGTACAAATCCAGGATATTAGATCTGTTTACTATCCATTTAAAGCAAAGCATAGTAGGAGGATTAGTGAGAGTGCATGCTCAAAGTTAGATAATACATGCAAATCATGCTCATGGTGTGTAAACTTTTTAAAATCTATGGATTAGTAGTTATATGGCTGATAAAAAAGAACACAGGTGGTGGTGCGCAAATGCTATCACATTATGTCTGTTTTGAGCATAGTGCCCATCACTCTGCCAATTCATGAAGTTTTAGTGTTATTGTTACATGTGTTTTCTTTTATTACTTCCCAGTGGTGTCTTGATAATGGTAATAAACACTGATCAGTCACAAAATGGAAACAACTAACAAATGAAATGAATAGCATTGATTAAATTATTACAATGGCTCCTGTCAAGAGGTATGGTATATTAGGCAGCAAGTGAACAATCAGTTCTTGAATTCATGTGTTGGAAGCATGAATTTATAGGCAAGCAAAAAATAAATAAATCTGAATGACTTTGACAAGCCCTATTGATCCTGCACCAAATTGTGATAGCTAGACTTGAGTCAGAGCATCTCTAAACCAGCAAGCCTTGTCCGATGTTCCCAGTATGCAGTGGTTAGTACCTACCAAGAATGATACAAGGAAGAACAGAAAGTGAACCAGCATCAGGGAGTGGTCTGATGAATCATGTGTTCTTTTAGATCAGGTTGATGGCTAGGTGCCTGTGAGTCATTTACCTGGGGAAGAGATGGCAAGAAGGTGCACTATGGGAAGACAGTAGTCTTGTGGAGGTAGTGTTAAGCTCTTTTGCCAGCAATGTTCTGCTGGGAAAACTTGGGTCCTGGCATTCACGAGGATGTTACTTTGAAACATACAATTTAACTACTGATTGTTGTAGACCACATATACTCCTTCATGGCAGTGGTGTTCCCTGAGGGCAGTGGCCTCTTTCAGCAGGATAATGCACCCTGCCACACAACAAAAATTGCTCAGGAATGATTTGAGAAACATAATAAAGAACTCAAGGTATCATCTTGGCCTCCCAGTTCTCCCAATGATAAGGGACAGTTGCAGTTATGGTCCAAAACATCTGACGTGGCGAGTGTTCCCCACCCCTGCCTTAACGGGTCTCTTGGTAATATCTTAGTACTAGGTACCATTTGGTTGATCAGTGTATTTCTTGCTCTTTGTATCTTTGTAGAAATGAAGCTTTTAAAACACCAAAGGTAGTGTCCTTCATGTTGCACAAGTATTTACAGAAAGAGTTGTAACAAGAAACCTTATAGGAACAATTCTTGGCCTTTGAGATGCTGCAGGACTTTAAAATAACTGTACCCATTTAATTAGAGAAAGCAAAAATAAATACAGGGTAGATATAATGACATATATATGAAGCTAATTTTCTTTCAGGAGTTCAGCCATGAACACTTCTATTAAATAGAGTGGCTGGTTGTGTGTTGTTGCTCTTTGAGGTGGCTATTTGGCAAATATAATTTGTCTTTGTAGCAGGCATCCTAATGCTTATGGACTACAGTTTTATATAGACATATTTACAAATATATTCTTAGTCAGCAAGCAGATCACAGATAGCACATTATTTTTGCTATATGCTGCCTGCAGTATCCTTTTTTTTTAAAACCACTAGTGGTAGGCAGATGTGGTCTGTGTATAAGAAGGAAACATTAACTACCAATTTAGAACTGCAGAGCTGGAAGGGACCCAATTGATCCCTAGGGATCCTCAAGTCCAGCTTCTGTCAAGGACACACAGTGAGGAATCAAACTCCCAGCCTAAGAACATAAGAGCCATGCCAAATGCCTCTTGGAGTGCACAACACTCGGTATCTGTTTCATGATACCACTGCCCTGCATCTGGCGTTTGAAGTACAGTACCTTGGTTTTAAACTTGGAGATTATACATCCCCATCATGGCTTGTAACCTGTGATGGACTTTTCCTCCAGAAATCTGTCCAATCCCCTTTTGAAGGCATCCAGGACAGATACCATCACCCCGTCCTGTGGCATGGAGTTCCACAGACTAACACACTGGATAAAGAAGTATTTTCTTTTGTCCGCACTCTCCCAACCCTCATTTTAAATGGATGTCCTCTAGTTCTGGTATTTTGTGAGAGGGAGAAGAGTGTCCCTGTATCCTCTTTACTCAGGCCCTGTATAATTTCATACATCTCAAACATATCCACACTCAGGCACCTTTTTTCTAGACTAAAGAGCCCCAAATGTTTTAGCCTTTCCTCATAAGAGAGGTGCCCCAGCCCAGTAATCATTTTAGTCACTCTCTTCTGCACTTTTTCCAGTTCCACTATGTCTTTTTTGAGATGCAGTGTCCAGAACTGTATGCAATACTCCAGGTATGGCCTTACTATTGTTTTGTACAATGCCATTATAATGTTGGCTGTTTTATTTTCAATCCCCTTTTTGATGATCCCTAGCATAGAATTGGCCTTCTTTACTGCTGCCACACACTGGGTGGACACTTTCATTGAGCTGTCCACCAGTACACCAAGATCTCTTTCCTGATCCATCACGGATAGCTCAGAACACATGAGTTGATAGATAAGGTTTTGATTATTTTTTTTTGCCCCAGTATGCATTACGTTACATTTTCCTGCATTGAAACACATTTGCCATTTGACAGCCCACTCTTCGAGTCTTCACAATCTTCTCCGATCTTCACCACCCGGAAGAGTTTCGTATCATCTGCAAACTTGGCCACCTCCTTGCTTATCCCTTTCTCTAGGTCCTTTATGAACAGATTGAAAAGCACTGGTCCCAGGACAGATCCCTGGGGAAAAGATGAACCTAGCTCTTAAAGAGACTAGTGCTAAACCTTGTATTGCAGTAGTGAAAATTAAATGGGCAGTAGGCTCAGAGAGAACTGGCAAATGATTTTTTCTTATACTCATTTGCTTTGTATGATAAGACTGCACCCAAGTAACATAAAAAGTAGGTTATAATTCTGTTAAATAATTCAAAATAAGTATTTTCCCCTGTCTTCCTCATACTGAATGTAGAATTTTTTTTTATTGAGAGTCTGTTTTTGAGGAACATTGTATAAAATGAATACTGACTTATAAGTTATGTTAGGAAACAGTGGTCATAATCTTGTTGCTGCTTTCAGATCTCCACGTTGTAGACTCACAAAGTCAGTTCTCCCCAGGAAATTGCCCTTTAGAAGCTAGCTTTAGAAGAAACAGGCCATCAAAGAAACAATGGCCACCAAGTTTCCTCCTGGGTATTATCCTAAGAATATTATAAACCCACAATTTGTTTTTCTGCTGCTTTGTTGTTTTGCTTCTATTTGTTCGCAATTGAGTCTGTAGACACTTAATCAAATGAAGTTCAGTGCCTTATAAGTTTTTAATTGTTTCAAACTTTATTTTAAGGAGTTGAGTGTGAGGTGGGCCAACAGAAAACAAATCAGTAGGTCTTAATGCTAGAGTCATGATCTTCATCAGGAAGATCTGGATATTACAACAACCTCCTTGAGGCACGGAAGAAAGAAATTTAAGTTAGTATTTTACGTGAAAGGAGCCTCTGAAGGAGAATTTGAGTGATCTATGTAACAGGATGGCTTATTATCTTCTATGCATTCTGGGATGGACTGTTCAGTTAGTCTTATTAAGGGACTAGAAAAAACTCAGGTTATCACAGTCTCCAGTGGACTTGACTTCAGAAGTGGCATTTGCAGAATACATGTCTGTAAAGAAACTGTCACAGGTAAACAAAGCTCGGTCACCAAATAATCTAGGACAGATAGAAGATATGCTGAAATACTGTAGTATTTCTAATGTGCCAATGCTGAAGCCTACCTGTACAGAGAAAATGGGTGATGGTAATGACTTAATTGAAGCATCTACAAAAGGGCTAGCCCCCATAAAAATTCTTTCAGAAAGCAATAGTTTGTAAACAACATTGTTTGAGAGCATACATTTCATTAGAAGAAATCAAGAACAAATGGCCGTGGATAAGGTTTTGCCCAAGTTAGGAGGACAAGCAACAAAACCTCAGTGAGTTATGCTCTAAAAATTTGAAAATGGTTTTAAATGTGGAACTTAAAAGAGAAGAAAAGTGAAAATAGAAACATAAGCAAGAGGAGTAAAAAGCTCAGAGCTATTGAAAAAGCAAGGAATGGTTCTCCAGTACAGGAAAAAGGCAGAACCCATGAGAAGAAGTACTTACTGGTAGTCTGCGAAATGTGGAAGACAATGCATGTCCAATGGTAATGGCATTTTAATTCCTTGGAGCAGAGTCCCAGATGAGCAGTGTCACAAAAATAACCTTCTAAGTACTGACCAGAACATAGTTATCCCTAAAAAGCTATATTCCTTAATTATCCCAAACGACCAGGTTTTCCTGCAAAGCACAAAAGTTTAGCACACTTTTTGGATATTTCAACTGAGGCAACTAGTAACTAGTCCTCTTTGCTCTAAAACAGATATTATTCATCCATTGAGGTCTAATGTTTGTAAATGGAATCCTTTTAATGATGAACTTGTTTGTTATGATTCAGAAGGTGGACAATCTCCTGCCCAGACAGAAAGGTTAGGTAAAATAGGCTGACATAGGGATGTTCACCTGTCATAGATTGCAGATCAGTTATCAGCCTTTCTGTCTGCATATCATTTTGAATATGGTGAAATCTGAGAATGCAAGTTCATCACCAAATAGTTACTTGTACCAATCCATAACAATGATTAAAGTGATTTGCTACAACAGTGTTGGCAAATATATGGCACGGGTGCCAAAGGTGGCATGCGGAGCCATTTTTGTGAGCATGCAACATCACCCCCTCACAGCCACAGCACTGCTGTGGCGAAGGGAAGGCAGTGGCTTGTGGGCTCATTCATAGCCCCAGTTTACTCACCAGCCCTGCCGCTTTTGGGATGCCCCAAAAGAGAGTAAATTGGTGCTACAAATGAGTCCATGAGCTGCTGCCACCCCCCCTGGCTTTCTCAGTGGTGTTGCACCCCATCCGTCTCTCTGCCTAGGGTAGAAAAGTGGATGGGTGCTACTGTACGGGAAAGTGAGGATTGAAGAGCAGGTTTTAAAATTTCCCGCAGCCACAGCAAGGGTGCTGTGATCGCAGCAGGGCTGTGGAGTCGGAATCGGAGGAAATTTTGGGTACCTGGAGTCGGAGTCGGCAAAGAATGCTCCGACTCCGACTCCTACTAAATTTAGATTGGAATTTTTAAAAAGCAAGTTTAAATGTCCCAATTCACAAAAAGTTATAATTAATTACTTCTCTATTCTAAGAATAGTATTGAAGCCTCCAGGGCTCTGGCTTATTGCAGGCCGGCGGCCTCCCCCTTCGACCCTTGCCCTGCATGGCTTATTAAATCTGCGGGAGGGAGTATGACTGAGTGGGCTTCCATTATTTCCACTGCCTCCTTCAAGGAGGGGGTCTTTCCCTCTCGCCTGAAGGAGACGGTGGTGAAGCCCACCCTAAAGAAATATGCCCAGGCGTCGGATGAATTGGCCAACTACCGTCAGATTGCCGACGTCCCCTTCCTGGGCAAGGTCATCGAGAGGGTGGCCGCCATCCATATGTAGTCGTTCCTGGAGGAAGAACAAGTCCTTGGCCCATTCCAGACCGGGTTCAGGCCGTATCAGGCGACTGAGACAGTCTTGGTTGCACTGCAAGATGACCTGCTCTGGGGGGCTGGCCCGGGTTGCTATACTCTGTTGGTCCTCCTGGATTTGTCAGAGGCCTTTGATAATGTCGACCACAGTATCCTGCTGGACCGGCTTTCCGGGGTGGGGATCGGGGGCACAGCATTCAGCTGGACCCGGTCCTTCCCTTGCTAGGGATGATCAAAAAGGGGATTGAAAATAAAACAGCCAACATTATAATGCCATTATACAAAACAATAGCAAGGCCGCACCTGGAGTATTGTGTACAATTCTGGTCATCGCATCTCAAGAAAGACATAGTGGAACTGGAAAAGGTGCAGAAGAGAGCGACTAAAATGATTACTGGGCTGAGGCACCTCCCTTATGAGGAAAGGCTAAAACATTTGGGGCTCTTTAGTCTGGAAAAGGGCACCTGAGGGGGAATATGATTGAGACGTACAAAATAATGCAGGGCATGAGTAAAGTGGATAGAGGGAAGCTCTTCTCCCTCGCACAATATACCAGAACTAGGGGACATCCACTCAAGTTGAGGGCTGGGAAAGTAAGAACAGACAAAAGAAAATATTTTTTCACCCAGCGCGTTGTTAGTCTGTGGAACTCCCTGCCACAGGATGTGGTGATCGCATCTGGCCTGGATGCCTTCAAAAGGGGATTGGACAGATTTCTGGAGGAAAGTCCATCACAGGTTACAAACAATGATGGAGATGTGTAATCTCCAGGCTTAAAATTGGGGTACTTCAAGGGCCAGATGAAGGGGAGTGCTATCAGGAGACAGATATCTAGTCTCATGCGCTCCCAAACGCATCTGGTGGGGCCACTGTGAGACAGGAAGCTGGACTAGATGGGCCTTTGGCCTGATCCAGCATGGCTCTTCTTATGTTGTTATGTTCTAAGACCAGCTCCAGCGTGTGCAGCTTGGTGGGGGGGGGGAGCTGTCAGCTCCCTGGGTGCTCCCTCTTGTGGTTCCACAGGGGTCGGCTCTTTCCCCCAAGGAATGTATAAAATACATTCGCATACTAATACAGAGGAGTCGGAGTTGGGGAGTCAGAGTCGGAAGTACAAAAAGGAGTCAGAGTCGGAACATTTATCTACCAACTCCACAGCCCTGGATCACAGGAAATTCAAAATCCTGATCTTTAATCCTGGCTTTCTCAAAAGGTAGCACCCGAAGCTTTTTTAAGTCATGGTACCACTGTACAGTAGTACCTTGTATAAAGGAACTAATTTGTTCCAAATGAAATTATGTTAAGCAAATTTTCCTTTATACAAATTTCCCATAGGAATGCATTGAAAACAGAGTGATCCCATTTTTATGTTGTACAGATTCGCCCCATCGGCAATTATGTTAAGCAAATTTCCCCTATCTCTGGAATTTTTTATGTTGAACAAATTTTATGTTATCAAACCATTTGTTATACAAGGTTCCACTGTATTCGTGTTAAATTGATGTATTGGCACTTTGCAAAAAATAAGTGAGTTTTGAATCACAGTTGGGCATTCGGTCTCTAAAAAGTTCGTCATCACTGTCCCCACAGAATATACAGTAGCGGGTTAGATTGTTTGTCATAATGGAAACAATTTAATCTAAATTTGATCTGATTGCCCTCCCGAAAAACATGGTTTACAACTCAAGTCAAGAATTCTAATGTTGGGATATAAATTCTTGATTTGATCCAGGTTGATAAACTAAAAATGAAGGAATCGCCATAGGACAGGCAAGTCCAAAGTCAGGCCGGGGGGGGGCAAATGTGGCCCGTTTTCAAATTTCAATCGGCCCGCAGCCTCTTCTCCCCACCGGCTCAGCCTGTCATGCATCCCCGCCAGCTGGCCCCTCTCCATACTGGATGGAGATATTAGCTTGCAGTTTTACAGCTTGCCTGCCCTCCCTGACTCCATTCCTTCCCCCCAGCCACCTGCCCAGCCTACCCACCCCGGCTCTGTTGATGTAGCATCCTCCCAGCCTCCTTGCATGTCCTAGAGCAGGGGTCTGCAACCTTTAAAACATAAAGAGCCACTTGGACCCGTTTCCGACGGAAAAAAAAACTGGGAGCCGCAAAACCATTGCGACATTTAAAACAAATGGACTTTTTCACTTAACAATGTTTGTCAGCTCTATTTTCAATGCAGTCCTATGGGAAATTTGTATAAAGGAAAATTTGCTGAACATAATTTCATTTGGAGCAAATTAATTCCTTTATACGAGGTACCACTGTATTTCTGCAGGGGGGTGTCGGGAGAAGACCAGAGCACCCCCACTAAATCAAAATGTGTGTCTGTGTGCTTTTGTTAAAAAAATAACCTGCCCCCAGGAAGCATTCTTACCTGGGGTGGAACAAGTTTGCACAGCAACACAAAAATAGCTGGCGGGTCTCCGCCCACCCATGTCTCTACATATCAATGGCAGTTCCAACCCACCTCTCTATGAAGTTCTAAATATCCTTTTCTCCCCTATTCTTAAAAGGGCATTAAACACCACGTGTGTTGTATGTTGTGTGTCTCTCTCTGTGTGTTGTCTCCCCTATGGGTAGGTGTGTCCTTCCCCTTGTGAGAGCAGATCAGAGAGCCCTGCCAGCTCCCAGTGGAGGAGAAGCCCCGGCTGCCCCTTCTCTCCGGAGTCTGCAGTCCTGCACGACCCGAGACTCCCCAGAGCGGGTCCTCGTGGGAAGGCGGCCGGGGTCCCCATGGCGTCCCGTTCGGGGAGGAAGCTGAGGTGCCGGGCGGAACCCCCTGGGCGGCCACTCACCTATTGCTGCTGCTGCTGGTGCGGCGGCTGCTCTTCTCGCTCCCCCGGGACCTCCGGGGGCGCTGTCAGCGGCTGCTGCTGCTGCCGCCGCCGGTGCCATCGCACTCCCGTCCTCCCTTCCAAGAGGGACGGCAATGGCACCGGCTCCTCCTGCTCCCACGCCCTCAGCGGGCAGACGCACTCGGCGGGCAGCAGCAGCAGTTCCTCGGTGGAGCCCATCGCGGCCGCTCCGCCGGCCACGGCCCAAGGGGGGGTGGGGTGGGGTGGGGTGGGGTGGGCGCCGGGGGTTCCTTCCCGGCGCCTCAGTTCGGCCGTGGTCCCGCCCCGCCGCCTCCGCCGCTGCTCCTGAGGTACATCCCGCCCGCCCACCAGCCTCCGCTCTCTCACGCCGACGCCTCAGCCGCGAGGGGGCACCCGAACCCGCTCGCTTTGCCAGCTCCCCACCTCGCTGGCCAATCGCCGCTCCGCTCCCAGGCCCCGCGCCTCCCCGTTGGCTGCCCCGGGGCCGCTATTTGCATGCCGGCCAGCCCGCCACCTCCCAGAGGTTCCAAAGAGCCACATGCGGCTCCGGAGCCGCGGGTTGCCGGCCCCCGTCCTAGAGAATTGTCCAAAGTCCAGCCCGGGGGCCAAATGCAGCTGAATGGTTGGCCCCCGAACAGTTTCACCTCACCAAATCTGGCCCTTGTTGCAAAAAGTTTGGACACCCCTGCCATAGGAGGTTTACTTTCATAAGTCAAAGAAAGTACGAGAAGAATTTGTGACAAATCCATTCATCATTAATCAGTGATTAAGCGTTATATCCCAAATTCAGTTCTAATTCTGGTTAATATTTATATCCCTCCCCAAAACTTGTAATATTCTGCTACTGTTAGGTTGCATTTGGAACAGTTGATGGAGGGTTCATGCATAGGTTTCCCAATTGCTTCTCAAATAGTTTTCTTATGATGGATAATTTTAATGATCACCTCCTACAGAATTTGCAAAGTTGTCGGGATTTCAGAATGAAACATTTTCTCTAGTGAAAAGAAATAAAATTAGGCACAAATTCCTGATATTGTTGTTTACATTTGAATTGTGGAATTTTGTCCTAGTGGCCCACTATTTTATACTTATACATATTTTACCTGTAACACAGTATTATTAAGTATACATTTTTAAATTTTTTAAATAATTTTATTTTATTTTAGCAATTTAAGAAAATAATGTTACAGGGAACATTATAAGATCTATTTAGAGCATTATTTTTATGATTCCGAGGAATCAGAGGGCACTTTGGGTAGATGAAGAGGGTATTCAATTTATACTGGCTTCTGTGCTGCAGCTGTCCACCTCTACATGCCTGAATTGGGCAGGAGGAACCAGGGGATGCTAAGCCCCTGCATTTCCCTCAGAGATGGGCCTTAAATGGTAGCACCCAGACATAGTACACATAGTTAATTTCCTTTTAGGTAAACAAGCAGACACACCTCTGGTTGATTTTGGGGGAAAGAGGTAAGTGATGTCCCTTTTGTCCTGTATAGAGTAAGTAACTGCTTAGGAAATTGCTTCTCATTTGTCATAGATTCTCCTTCTATCCCCCATCTCCCAGATTATTCTGTTAATCTAATATGTCTGAAACTCCTTAAGTTTCATCTGTCAGAAAAAAATACTGTATGCTTCTTTGGGAAAATGTCAATTTTGTGTGTACCTTTAACTGTCTCATAGTCGTATATCCATCCTGATGATTTAGGCTTGTATTATATTCACACATCTTTAATTTTTTGAAACAGAAGTTTTGCCTTGACTGGAACAGGTTTTGAGAAAAGTACAGTAGTGGGTTTTCCACCCTGCAACCTTTTTTCAGTTCATGTCTTTGGTTTGTTGCTATCCTGATAGGTTTCCAAATGAGCATGACTTTGGTTGTAATCTTGTATATGGTTGTTTAGAAATAAAATTGTGACGATGGGATCTATTCCCTCCCCTCCCCCCAAACAAAAACAAATAACAAAAACCTGAGGGAGCCTCTCCCTGTCTCAGACAATTTCGTGCACTATTTTAAAAAATAGTTTTGAGTTATGAAAAATATATTATAAAATTGTATATTGCTGGTTAACTTTTGATTTCCCACCCCAAATTATTTATAAGTGCATTTAGAATGTAATATTGGAAAGGAGCTTTTGAAGCACATGTTAAGACATTTCGTCCATGAGTGTAGTTAGAGAAACTGACATATGAAATGGTAGTGAGACCTGTTTCAATCAAGGCAAACCTTCTGTTTTTAAAACTCCACAAAGAGAAAACAAAGCATCTGAGATGCTTTGTATAATGATATCTCAGAAAATAAGATGATACAGTTTTAATAAGAAAAATTGACAATCAGTAACTGAAATCCTGTTGGTTATTATGTAACACAAAGTTATGCCATGTACTTGGTGTTACATTGATGTTATGAGGACTGCATGATTTTATTGCACAGTTGGTTTTGTGGTTCATGACCATCTGTAATGTGCTTTGTGAATATGGTAGTCTTCCGCCACATCGCGGTTCATATATTGCGGTCCCAGTATATCACAGATTTTTATTTGTAGAGAAGCGACCTGTTAATGAGTAAGTGCAGGTGCTGGGGGGGGGGAGGTGTGCCACCTGTCTTTCCCCTTCCTGCTTGGGCTGGGCAGATCTGAGGTCTCCAAGGTGGCGGGAGAGAGAAAGACAGACATTCGTCTCTCGCTCTCCCCCCAGTACCTGCACTTACATTACTGGACCCACTCGTACTGGGCAGATCAGAGGTCTCTGAGGTGGCGGGAGGGGGAAAGATGGGTTGCGTCCCCCCAGCACCTGCACTTACCCACTTCTGCTGGGCAGGTTGCCAAGGCATCTGCATATCATAGATTTTTCCTTTATTGCAGGTGGTTAGGGAACCTAACCACCCGCGATAACCTGGGGACTACTGTAGCACTTTTGCCATGGCACAATTAGAGCTACAGTAGTCCCCCACCACAATGGGGTTCATATATTAAGGTTTCAGTAGATCACAGTTTTTTTCTTGAGACAAGTAGGCTTTCAAAGAGAGGTTTTTAACCCGTTCCTTGCACCTCAGCAAACAGAGCTGGGGCTGCTCCTGCTGGCTGCATTTCCAAAGAGAAACCTCAGCAAACAAATCCTGAGCTCCTGGCAACAAGATTTACTGAGGTGTCAGGAGGGGGTTAAAAACCTCTCTTTGGAAATGCAGCCTGAAGGAGCAGCCCAAGGTCAGGTGGATCAGGCACCTAACTCCTGCAATAAATGGGGGAAGTACTGTACCATTATGCAACATTGAGCTACACATGCAAAGCTGCTCCATAGGATTTCAACCAGTATGGAGCTCCCTTTTTTATCCCCCCCCCAAATGCTGCCTAAGAACATTAGAACATTAGAAGACCCATGCTAGATCAGGCCAAAGGCCCATCTAGTGCAGCTTCCTGTATCTCATAGTGGCCCCACCAAATGTGTCCCGGAGTGCACGAGACTAGATATCTGTCTCCTGATAACACTCCCCTGCATCTGGTTCTTGAAGTACCCTGGTTTTAAGCTTGGCGATTACACATCTCCATCATGGTTTGTAACCTATGATGGACTTCTCTAGGAGTCTGTCCAATCCCCTGTTGAAGGCATCCAGGCTAGATCACCACATCTTGTGGCAGGGAGTTCCACAGGCTAACACGCTGGGTAAAAAACCTCATTCCCGGGCGGCCGGCTGTGGAGAAAGTGGATCAGGAAGTGTCGGGAGCATGGCCTCTTTCCCTTGCATGGCCCTCCAGCGGCGCGCTGAGGGAGGCGGGGGGGCGCGGGGGAGGGGGCTTGAGTCGCGGTGGGTGCCGAGCCCCCTCAGGGATGGGACCAGGACTGCCTTGGCGGGAGGAGCCTCACACACCTTCGCGCAGAGGGGCAAGAAGGGGGAGGGTGTCTCTCTCTCGGGCTCCTCCTCATTACAGTACTGTACTCTCGACTATGCATTGGAACGGATTAAATCCACTTCCAATGCATTCCTATGGGAAATTAGGGTTTGTACAACGGAAAACTTGTATAACGTAATTTGATTTGGAACGAATTAATTACGCTATACAAGGTACCACTGTAGTGGGTTTTGAATTGCAGTTTGGGCACTTTATCTCTAAAAGGTTCACCATCACTGTCCTATACGGCACTCCAATTTGGCAGGATGCTATAGACCAATGATGGTGAACCTTTTAGAGACCAAGTGCCCAAACTGCGATTCAAAACCCACTCATTTTTTTGCAATGTGCCAATACAGCAATTTAACCTAAGTACAGGTAGCTGTGAAGGGGCGATGTCGGGTGCCTACAGAAAGGGCTTCGAGTGCCACCTTTGGCACCCATGCTGTAGGGTTGCCAACACTGCTATAGTTTTTCTCTAGAGCAAATACAATTTCAGTTCCGTCAGAAAATCTTGGGACTCCTTAGATGTGTCTCATATGCTATTCTTTGTCTTGAGACTGGTATCTCTTTGTTAGATACTACTGCTTGGTTGTTAACAACTCAATTTGGTTAAAAAATTATTATAATTCAGACCTACACACTTTGTTACACATTACCATCTTTTAACCAATAGTTATCCACCAATTTAATTATCTACTTGGGTCAGAAAGCTAAAATAATTGGGATTAGACCAAGAACAAATTGGATCACTATGCCCGGAACAAGCTTTTGGGGTTATCAAAAGACAGAGAGCAACAAATACTGTGGAGCTTAGCCCACAGGGTCTGTTCCCCACAACATTTTCACTTTACTTTCACACCCAGCCAGCAGGCTGGATAGTTATCATTTCTTAAATTGCCTCAAAAACATAGAGCCTTTTCATTGGCTAGATGTAATCTTATGCCATCACCAGTTTTATTTGGCAGGTTTAATTGTATCTTTAATGACAAGAGGTGCTGCTCTTGTAAACTGGACAGTATGGAAGGTGTTGCCCACATGGTTCTGTACTGTCCCCTACATAAGGAGCTACGCAAAAAAAAAAAAATCTTGATCCAGTTTATTAAAGTTAAATGGAAGATCAGATTTGGATAAAGTTTGATGTATGCTCTCTTCCACATTGGATGATACAATGGAAAGAGTAGCAACCTTTTTGTGTGTGATTGTCAAGAAGTGAGTCTCTGGATTGCATTAACCTTATTTAAAAGGCAAACCTTTTAAATAAGGTTTAACGTGTGCTATGAAACTTCTGTGTTTTCATCTATTATGCAATAAAGGTTATCTTATGTATAGCCAGTTTTTGATTGTATGGCTATAATTTTAGCCATTAAGAGGCCTCAGCTTGAATATTCTGTCAACTTCTGGACGCCACACTTCAAGAAAGATGCTGATAAATAGAAAAAAGTTCAGAGGATGGTGGACAAGGATAATTAAGGGGCTGGAAACCAAGCCCTATGAGGAAACACTGAAGGGGTAATAAGAGAGCACTGTTCAAATATTTGAAAGGCTGTAATACAGAGGAGGGGCAGGGTCTGTTCTTGATCATACCAGAGTGCAGGACACACAACAATGAGCTCAAGTTAAGAGAACCCAGCTTTCAACTGAAAATTAGGAAAAACTTTCTAGCTGTTACAGCAGTATGGTAATGAAACCAACTATCTTGAGAGGTGGCGAGTGCTGCAAAATGTGAGGCATTCAGGAGAAATTTGGGCAGCCACCTGGGAAATATCTTTTGATTTCCATTCCTGCGCTGAGCAGGGAGGTGAACTTGATGGCCTATATCTCTCAAATTGCAACTCAGGATTCTGTCAAAGGCTTTATCATCATCATCATGTAATCATTCTCTTCTTTAATTTTATTTGGGTGAGCAAGGAGTTCCAGAATCCATGAACTGAAATGTCGGAAAAGTCAGGCCAGAGCACAAAAGCAAAGGATGGAAAAACAAAGTACGCAACTCTTAGTTTATTTAACACTTACAAAGGAAAGGCTTTGGAAACACAGAAGACTACAGGTATGTGTATTATGATGAGCTCTTGTGCACAAATGAGGACACTATAAACTTGTTTGAATAAAGTGTTTCACCTCTGAGAGAGGTTGTCTGGAGTTATGGGCTTTGGCATCACCAGTGTGCAGATGATACCCAACTCTGTCCTTGTCATAATGAGGCAATTTCAGTTCTAGATCAGTGTCTAGTAGCAATGATGAATTGGATAAGAGTGGATTTAACTTTAAATCTGGATAAGACAGAGGTTCTGTTCAGTGAAAAGGAAGATGCAGTGGTTTGTTGCATTGACAGTAGAAAATAATAGGAAATGAGAAATACAGACCCAGTATTTTTTTTAAAGAAAAGTAAATATTGATATTGCATTTTATACCATTTGTATCCTAAGATTCTGAAAAAATCAGCAACCAATTAGACTGCTTCCTATTCAGGAATCTTATTGTTTATTTTAGAACTGCATAATTTGTATTTGTTTAATCTCATTGGAAGAGGGAAGAGTGGGAAAAATGATGTATCCTTCCAATGGTAATAAGGAAACAAAAAATTGAAGGTAGCAGTTCTGCATGGCATCTTCATCAGTGACTGGGAGGGCAATACAATAGGACCCCTATATCCATGGGGGATTTGTTCTGGGCCACCCTCTGGGTAGCGAAACCCTCTTATCTGAGGGTGACAGTGGTGGTGATACCCCGTTGAGCAATGTGGCAGACGGTGCTGCATTGGCACTCAGCATACCTTGGCAGCCACCTGCTGGTAATCCTGAGGAGCCCACTGGCAATTTGGAGTTTTGGGGCTCCATCACGGGTGAAATTTTGTAGAGGACTTGTCAAATTCCCTGCCACATTGAGGAAACTGATAAACTGAATTCTCATGCTCATGTCCCAGCCCCCAAGTGAAGCACATGGGTTTTTGCCAGGGGTACTACTGTAATACCTTTAATTGAAGAAGTCTGTCTGTATCTGTAGAGCAGATGTTATTTTAATCCCAAAGACCAGGAAAGTTTTATAAAAAATGAAGGTGTATATTTGCCTTAAAATAAATTTGACAGGGAAAAATCTATTTTCTTTGTATATAGTTGCAACACGCCATGGATTGCAGAGTCTTGGGAAAGTTGCCATTTCACGGAGGATGCCACCTCCTGCTAACCTTCCCAGTCTTAAAGCAGAAAACAAAGGCAATGATCCTAATATAATTATTGTGCCTAAGGATGGCACAGGATGGGCTTCTAAACAAGAACAGCATGAGGAAGAAAAGTAAGTTAAAGACCATGCTATACATTTTTTATTGTATGCTGGAAGAGAGTTTCTTTAGAAAAGAGAGCTCAGTCCACTGCTCCTGCTGTGGCAGCTTTCCATTTAACTTTGAGGTTTTTGGAGGTGCTGCTTTATTTATCTTTGTAAAAAGAAGAAAGGTTAGCAAATTATGGTAGCAGAATTCCTCATCCAGAAAGGTTTACGTGATTGCCTTCTTTCTTGTAAATTCTATGCTAGATGAAGACTTCATTCTCCCATTTGTTTTAATATACAAGAACTTCAGCAACAGAGATCCCCCGTTTTTAATTATTATTTGAAATTGCTTTGGTGACAGTCATGTGCTAAATTTTCAACTTTGGTTGGAAGTTAATTCCCTGCTGTTCCTCCATAGGACCTAGATTGGGCCCATAAGGTCACTTCCAGCTCTGCAGTTCAATGATGTTCATCATCATCTTCTTATACACCCATTGATTGACTGTTGTGTTGCCATGTCAAATCAACCAATGCATGGAACCTTGATGTCATGGATTTGGTGCATTTTTGGTACATTTGTACCTTACCAAGAGATGTTTGAAAAAATATTTTTTTCAGATTTTTTGGTCCACCTGTTTCTGAGATACTGCATTTTCAAAATTGCAAAATAATAATAATAATAATAATAATAATAATAATAATAATAATAATAATAATAATAATAATAATAATAATAATAATGATGATGCCAAAATTCACTAGCCACCATAACTTCAAATGTAATTTAATAGATACCTTTGATAGCTACAGACCTGGGACATTTGTCATTTTAAAGCTTATGAATAGTGCTTTCATTTGAGATAAAACATTATGCAATTGTACATTTCCAAAAAAGAAAAAAACACCCCACACACATTTAAAGAAATTTAAAATTTAAATTAGAGAAAATGGATTTTTTAAAGTTTTCAGAAAATTCACACTTAGAGATACATGTCTTGTAACCAGTCAACCCAAATTTCAGGCTGTTATCTCAGTAGTATATAAAACCTAAATTGTCTTGTTGGCATTGACAAGGAATTTAATTGACTCCCCCCCCCCATAGACCAAAGGTTCTGTACCTAATTATTAAGAACCTTTTTTACTTGGCTAGTATGTTGGCTAGTTTCTTTGCCTTCCTTACACTGTAGTTGTGTGTGTGTTGTGTCGTTACATTCGTGACCGACTCCTCGTGACTACATGTCCATGGAGTTTTCTTGGCAGGAATACTGGAGTGGCTTGCCAGTTCCTACTCCAGGCGCCTACAGCACCTGGTATTCCCTGGTGGTCTCCCATCCAAGTACTAACCAGGGGCGACCCTGCTTATATTTACTCCAAATTCATTTTCTGTTCTTTCACAGAACCAGCTTTCTAGTAAAATTGTCAAAACAATGAGCTTTCTACTTCTGTTCGCATTTTTAAAATTTTCCTTTAGTTGCTGAATGATTTCTGAATCAGCACAGTTACTTTCTTCCTCATCTAAATCATCTTCAGAAGTACATAATAACTCTTTGTAGGTCCTTTTAATCTTCCACATCTTTTCTTTTCAATACTTCTTAGACATTTTTAATACTTTCTTCTTACACACCAGAGACTCACCAATGGAGGTCAAAGAGGCATTTAAGTGGCTAAAAGCTGCATCAGGGTTGAAATACTCAGACTCCTGAATATGATTAGGATCAGGAATCTCGTAATTTTTAGCAGGAATTTCCTGTTCAAGTATATTGTTTTCCATCTGATCACGCTTCTCTTTTCCAAATTGTGATCTGCATGAAGTGCATACTTTCAAGTGTGGTTTGATTTCACTGTTTAGTGAACACATCCAATCACTTACTTTCCTTAAGTCTTTACTAACCCAGTGCCCCCTTTTAAAAAAAGGATTGCAACAGTTTTTCATCACTTCTCATCTATATTTAAAAGTATGTAGTTATCAAACAGACATTTATCAAACAGGTGAACCAAAAATTTGATTTTTTAAAAAACATCTCTTGGTAAGGTACAAATGTACCAAAATGAAGCAAATTATGACATCAAGTTCAAAAATTAATTTTTATTAATTGATTTGACATGGGATGAATAAACATGGAGAATAAGCATAGGCCAATATCCTGGAAATGTTATACATATATTGCTCTTACTATAGATTCTTTTTAAAAGAGTTGAGAATGTGAAGCTTCTTTGCCAGAAACAGAATTTTCAATCCATTTCCAATTTATTTATTTATTTTACTTTCAGACAACCAGAAGTGCCACAGACCCAACCAAAGCCTGCACCACCACCTCTTCCTCCTCCAGAAGCACCTCCTGCTGTCAAATCATGGGCCAATACCAAGCAAGGTGGGCAAGGTGATGGTAAGTGGAGTATTGGTAGATTAGTCTGCTTGGGCTAGCAAGTCTGGTATTAAATTCTGTGTAGGATACACGTTATCTTTTTCTCCTTGTGGCATATGATCTAGAAATTGTTCTTGGGTGAAAGATAAATTATAATGGTACCTCCGTTTAATTTTTAATTAATTTGTTCTCCGGGCTGTTTTGCATTGCAAAAATTTTGTAAACCAAGATCTGGTTTCCCATAGGAATGTATTGAAAACTAGTTAATCCGTTCTGGAGGTTTTTTTAAAAGCTGTAAACCAGGGCATTCTGTTGACAAAAATTCTTAAATCGGGGCATCCCTATTTCCAATAATTTCTTTTCTTAAACCAATTTTTTTCTTTAACTGAGGCATTCTTAAACTGAGGTACCACTGTACTTGACATTTCCTGAAGGAAACCCTCAAGGCTATGGTAGTTGCATTTTGATGAGAAACTAGCAAATAAAATGTGTTAGCATCCTATCTGGAGTATAAATCATTTTAGAGTTGTATATAGAACAACATAAAAGAACTTTTAATTACAGGTCTAAAAGGTTTGCATTGACATAACAGCACAATAAGACTAAGATTTAGTAATTTATCATTTGACCCTCTGAGATTCAGGGTAGATCATTTTTTAAAAAAATATCAATTAAAAAAATTAATTTTATTTAAAAATATATCTATTTGATATCTATCATGATTTACAATAAAACATCTTTTATTAAATTTAAATTGTCAGACATCCATTTCTTAAAATTTAAACTGTGATTTAGATCAATTCGATTTAAATTTGATACACATTTCAATTTGATTCAATCAAATCCAGTGTACTAAAAAGGATGTTTTTAAAATTTAGAGTTATTTGAAGTCATGTTTTAAGGTAAGCGCTTATGTGTTTGATAGTTCAACTCCCTACAGTGCCTCCTAGATAGGGCCTGGACTCAGTAGTTATCCAGTTGTAAGAGGAGGAGGAGGAGGAGGAGGAGGATTAGTTTCCATAATTCAATAAAAAGCTGATCCAAATGTAGTGAGGGAATTGACGAGATTAAGTGTAGATTAAGGAATAAAAATGTTTTTTTATTCTTGTTGTGAAGCTGCCTTTTGCATAGTCAACTTAATTTTGGTTTTGCTCTCTTACTTTACTTGGACTTCAGTTTGTCCAGTAATGTTGTCTAAACTAAAATACAGTGCATACTCAGGATCTTGTTAACACTGACTTCGCTGTTTTGCTGAAGAATATAGGAAGCATTTTGTACATACTTTCAAGAATCTTTCACCACTCTTGATCTTCCTCTGGCTATTAAGGTTGTTTTCCTTGCTACAACTCAGGGTGGTTCTTGAATCTATTTTAAAATAATATGTTAAAGTATTCAAAGTAAGGTAGAGGTTTTAAATGTAAACTGTTTTTGAAACTTTTTCTGCTCATAGTATTTAATATACTCATGTAATTGTCACAGTGTAAAAACACTGGTAGGAAGATGTCCACATTGTCACAGCACATGACGGCTGAAAGTAAGCATGCAGAAAAGAGGAAGAACTTGGGACCCATTTGATTCTGTTCTTGTATATCTCCCAACATAGTATTTTTGTCAACTGGTAAACTCTTTGTTCTCACAATTCTAGCATTTCTGCTAGGGAGCTTGATAGACGGAGTACCATGTTTCTAAAATCTGCCCATAAATTGAAAATAATTTTCACCCATTTTCAAATAGAAAATTCTTCTCCTGTTCATTTGGCAAGGAATTTGGATTTTTTTTTAACCCTGCACCTTCAAATCCTGCATGCTCATTCTGCCCTTCCCAAAGGACCATGCTTCAGTAAAATAGTAACATATTGCTTGCAAAATGATCTGGCTTCAAACTTTAGCATATTCATGTAGGGCTAGGAAAGACTCCTGTCTGAATTAGCAAAAGGTTTCTGAGATTCCATACAGGCACTACTGAATTAGGTGGATAAGCACGGGTGTGTTTTTTTGCCATATAAAGCAGTATTTTAGCTAATTACTAAAAATGCATCCAAAGAAAGCAAATAGACGAATCATTTGTTAAATGGTCTTGTTCAGTTAACCTGTTCTTAAATCAAGATTAATTCCTAGCTGTGTTCATGCTAATAGTTTCAAGCTCCTGCTGTTGTAGTTCTGTACAGTTTTTTTCTGTCAAAAAGGTCTGTGTTATAAAGTTCCAGCTCAGGTAGGATAAGTAGAGACTGCTGCTTTTCTGTGGCTGAAGCAACTATGAAGATCTGAATGATTTTGGCTGAAGCAACTATGTCCATTATAGCAGAATAATTGTTTTACATGAAGGCAGAGAGTAACTACATTTTCTACATTAGAAATTTGTGTCTTTTGAATCCTGAATTTACTAATATCTTTACAAATAATTGTCACAGGTCCTGGAGTACAAGTGAATAGCTATTTTCAGCAAGAATTTCCAAGTCTACAGGCAGCTGGAGATCAGGAAAAGACAACTAAAGAGAAGGATGAAGAACCTTATGGTCCTGGGCCGAGTTTACGTCCACAAAGTAGGTGTACACAAAACCTTAGAGTGCTTTTCTGATATATTGTGATCATCTTTTAAAAAGGTTTTACATTTTTGCTCTATGTTAAAAATTATGTAAGTAATTACAAATTAAATGCTAATTTGCACTTGAAAATGTCGCATGAGCTTGGTGACATAGAATGAACTTAAAATATTCATGGACTGAGTTGAGAAGACATGCATTATTTAAATTATGAAACACTTAGAATCATAGCGTTGGAAGAGACCTCAAGGGCCATCTAATCCAAACCCCTCCCATGCAGGAACCCCCATCACAATGCTCCTGACATATGGCCAACCAGCCTCTGCTTAAAAACCTCCAAAGAAGGAGACTCCACCACCCTCTGTGGCAGCATATTCCATTGCCGAACTGTCATGAAGTTCTTCCTAATGTTTAAATTGAAACTCTTTTCCTGTAGTTTGAGATCATTGCCCCGTGTCCTAGTCTCTGAACCCATGGAAAATAAACAAGTCTCTTCTTCAATGTGATATCCTTTCAAATATTTAAACATAGCTATCATATCCCCCCCAGCCTTCTTTTTTAAGGCTAAACATGCCCAGCTCCCTAAGCCGCTCCTCGTAAGACATTTCTTCCAGACCCTGAATCATCTTGGTTGCCCTCCTCTGGACCTGCTCAAGATTGTCAACAATAGAGGTGCACAAAACTGGACACAGTACTCCAGGTGGGGTCTGACCAGAGCAGAATAGAGTGGTACTATCACTTCCCTTGATCTAGACACTAAGCTTCTGTTGATGCAACCAAGAATTGTGTTGGCTTTCCAGGAGATTCTTGGGAGATTGTTCAGTTAACTATTGGGTACTAAAAGATTCTGAATTTATTTAAGGCCAGTACAGATTATGACTATCCAAGTCATAACATAATGGTGTGACTCAGATAACTTGCCGATTTCTGGTTAGTGCTACTTGCGGTTCAACGGAATCATGATGTAGTTAGTAGTTGTCGTGCTTTCCAGGCTATATATGTTGTGGCCTCCAGAGGTCATTGTAGCGTTCACCTTTTTACTGTGTATGTTACTGTACAGGAGAGGAAAAAGAGTTAATGCCTATGCCCAAATATGGAATGTGGAGGTGGAGCCCTAGTGCTTAAATAGTTCCACCTGAGTGAGAAAGATTCAGTTAGGGAACATCTATCCTGAGAGATAGGGAAGAGAAAGGCTAGAGATAGGGAATCTGCACACCTTGTTAAGGCTCTCAAGAAGAGACAGGGAAGTTAGGGAACTGTCAAGCATGAGTGAGGGAATTATATCAGTATTTGAGGGAACTGCTTTGTGTAACTTTAAAGTAACGGTATACAAGTGAAGCTGATTTCAACATCTTTCTGTATTCAATAAACACTCATTTTATTTTTACCACATTACATCTGTTCTGGAACTCAGTAATTGAACTGGGATACCCTGAACGGTGGCAGCGATAGCAGAGACTCAAGTGGTCCAGGTCAGTGGTCTGTGAGACGATGGGGGGGCCTCTGCTAGAGTGAGGCAGGACTGAGCGGAGTGGGGTACTTCGGCCGCATCCCTGAAAGTCTCGACCTCCACAGTCATGTACGCTTGAAAAGACAGTTTGTCAGTTAATGATGGGCAGAAAGTTGCTTTGTTCTTGCTTTCTCGTCTCTGTGACTCACACAAAGGGTCATTAGTTCCTTCCTGTATCAAAAAGTATTTTGTTCAGTATATTTTACTTCTCTTTTTAAAAGCATATGCATTTTTAAAATGGAGCCTCCTCTTTGATTTGCTTTCCTCTTGTTCTGCTGTCCTTGCCCTCAGCAGTCTGTAAGGATTTTTAAGCTACATACGGGAACAACCAAGCGTTTGATTATGAAAAGGCTCTTCAGAAATTTGTTTGTCAGTGAGGTACTTGCATCCATTATTGTTGCTCTGTAGCCACACTGTTCTGCCAGATCTCAAGCAGATTCAGCAGTATTAGCTCCAACCAGTTTGAATGAGACAGTGTCCTCGAACCAGACTAGATTCACTGTGAGCCTTCTGTCAGAGTGGTGGCATCTATTGTGGTATCTGTAACCTCTGTCCATGTAGTGGCTAACTTGCAAGCCTTAACTAAGACATATTCACCCAGAACATGGTTTATATCCTCTCCCTGGCCTCATCCCAGCTCCAACTATTGACATTTTTGAGTGTGAGTTAATCTCCAGGATGAATGCTGTTCCCTATAAAATAGAGATCTCACTTTGAATTGTTTGACACTAGAATTGAATGCTGTATATTAAGGAAACTATGTTTGCATAACTAACTGATGAAGCCCTTAGAAAGTAATCTGACACTTAGTAATGGATTTCCCCACGTCCATCAGCATTTTTTTTTTCATCTTACCTTGTCATGTGTGTTTTTTCAGCTCTATGTTGTGGCCTCCTGAGGTGGTCATGTAGTTCAGGGAGGCCCAGGCAGGTATTTCCAAGAACACACCATGGGTTGCTATCCTTTCAGGGAATGGTCTGCTTGCTTGACGGGTGACCTCCTGCTGCTCAGGAAAAGCAAAGATAATTTGGCCTAGATTTCAACATTAGTTCCAGTATGTTAAGACTCCCCTCATTTCTTTTTTTTCTCTCCCTCCTTTCATTATCAAAGCAATTTCTGCTTTCTTCAGTAAAATCACGTCTTCAATTTCTTCACCAGCATAACTTTGTTCATTACTTCCTGCTACTCTTTTCTTAGCCTATGTGTCACAGTGGGTGAGTTCATGTCATGATGTCATCGGGTCCTGGGTTATTCTGCTTGCTGCAAGAGGACAAAACAAATACAAGTTTTGAGTCCCAAGTCAGTTGTAATAGCAAATTCCAGTCCTAATACAGTGGTACCTCAGCTTACGAATCTAGTCCATTCCGAATGCATGCTCTTAAGTCGAACTGCTCTTAAGTCGGGGCACCTATCTAAAAAATTGGGGAAAAAAGTTAAAATACTAAAAAAATGAAAAAAATATTTGTAAGTCGAGCAGACCATATCTAAAATTTGTAAGGCGGCAGTTAAAACGGCAACAGTTTTCCACTCTTAAGTGGAATTGCTTTTAAGTGGAGCCACTGTAGTGGCTGCATCATTGTAACAGTAACGTGTTCAAATGCAGAAATACCTTAGTTTGTGAATACTGTATCTTGGTCTACAAGTGTTTTGCAAGACAAGCAAATATTTCTGATCAATTGTGTCTTGCTAAACGAGCAATGCCTTGCAATACAAACACTGGAGCAGGTCACATGATCACAAGTGAACCAGTGGCTGCTCTCTCTCCCTCTGCTGGATTGTGGGTAATTGTCTGAAACATTCCATCTCAGGCAAGCCTGCAAAACAGAAGGAGGGGAGAGGAATAAAAGTCTCTCTTGCACCAGCCACAAACATTTTGAAAGGGGAATGCAGGTTAGGGGTTTGTTTTAGCTTTCTTTATTTTTATTTTTTTATTTAAATTTCAACATAATTTCTTGTTTTTTTAAAGTATTTGTAGTCATGTGGCACCTAGTCAAGTATGTATATAAATTGCATTTTATTATTGTCATGTTAAAAACATGGGGTAAAATCTAGTTGTAGCAGAACAGATTCCACAGCCAGGTAGCTAACCCATGGTGTGGATGTGGATTTCTAGCCAACTTCTTTTGTAAATTTTGGCATTTTTTGTGTACAGTATATGGTCTGTGGGGCCCCACATCTGAGTTTCTATTGTTTCTTACAGGGAAATTTGCTTTGATTATGAGTGCTTTGGTTTACAAGGTATTGCTGTATATTGTAAGACTCTTGTATCTGCAGGATTGGTACACACAGTTTCACTTGCCCGTGGTTTGCTGCAGCTCTATATACAACCCCTCATGTGGCTTTTCCTGGACGTAGTGTTCCATCCTATCCATGATTTCAAACATGGTAGACCATGGAACCTGATACCTGCAGAAATGGGGGTCTTACCATATTCTTAGATTGATTCTCCAGGTTGTATGGCCATATGTATGTTGTTGTTTTACCATTTGAAGTACCATGATGTTTTTTGAAGGTGGGAATGAAGCTGGCAAGGAAGAGATAGAAAAAGGTTCACCATACCACAGTACAGATGAGACTATGTTAAAAATACTTCAAAATGATTTCTCCCATTTTCTGATGTAGATGTTGCTAGTTGGAGAGAAGGTGGAGGCAGGAATTTGAACTCTCCCAACTCCCCAACTGATCAAGAAACAAGACCTCCTACTCAAGAAGATGGTAATGTGCCTGGACTACTAGAACCAAAAGATGGCTTGAAGGAACAGGAGAAGAGGGAAATAAAGATAGCACAACCACAGCATCCTCAGCCAAAGGTGAATGGTCAGCAACAGGCTGGAATTATACCTCAATACAGAGCAATGATACCACCTTATGTAAGTTCTGTGCATCAATCTCTTTTGGAACTTCTTTCTCGTCTCCATTTTCCTCTGTTAAATGCAATGGCATGTCATGACTTCCCTATGTTCAGTGAGACATAGTAAGCTGGCCATGCCTTTCCTTTTCTTGTTGCAAGGTCCTTTGCTTTTGTAGGGCCAAGTTCAGTTCTGCCATCGTCCCACTTGTTCCTGGTTGTTGTCCCCAAAGAGTGGAGTGCTGGAGTTTATATTGGCGTTCTGGTGCTGACAGGAGGCGACTGTGAAGTAGGGATGTCTGGCTGCCTGTGAGGGAGCTTGGGTGTGTTCTCCCATATACCTGCTCTAAGTGTGAGTGTTTGTGTGTGTGTGTGTGAGTGAGAGAGAGAGAGACAGAGACAGAAACTCCACGTTCCTTATTTAAGTTGGAAAGGCAAGAGGCAAGATACTGGAAGTCACTCAAAGCAGCAGGCAATGCCTTTCATTGTCTCAGAAAAGAAACAAAATTAAGAGTGCAGAATCTGGCATTTTTTGCCTTGTCCATAAGGCCAGATAATTCATTGATACAGCTTGAAAACTTTATTTTGAAAGTTAAAAAACAATTCAGTGGTACATTAGATATCCACGGTCTCCCATAGGAATGAATGGGAACTTGATTAATCCATTCCGGACACACAGACACCTGTTGTTGTTTTGCTCAAAACTCTTTATAAAGCACACTTTAAAGGTGTAAATACTATATAAAGACATTTTTCATCAAGAGTAAACATTGCACTCAGGGTATGCGTGTGCTGGGTGTGCATCCTTGGCCATGCCCTGAGAGGTCCCTCCTCGCTCAGGGGGACCTCTCAGAAGATGACCAGCCACCAGCAGTGGCCGCCTGTCGCCTTGCCTGAGGCTCCTGGGGCCTCTTGCCCCGCTGCCTCAAGGCAAGGGTTGCCCATCCTGGAGTGCTGGCCTGGGTGGTGGTGGTGGTGTGTGTGAAAGTTCGGCTTGGGAGCGGCAAAGAAAAGAGCACGAAAAAGAAAAGCAGAGGCACCTGTTGCTGCTACGTGTTTGCCTCCTGCTCCCTTTCCCGTTGCTGCTGGTGTGGCAACTGCCCTTCCCAGATGAGGAAGCACTTCCACCAAAAGGTTTTGAGGAGGGAAACGTGGGAAACAACTCTTGGCAGCCACCCTGCACTTCAAGTCGGGGCTGAATCCAATTTGCTTCCTTGGTTCAAAACTCACACCTCCTTTCTAGGGTCTTTTCTTCTTTTGCACAGTTCTGTCCTTCCACCCTTCCCTCAGCCCTCACTGTGCCTGGCACTTCTCCCTTAGGTATTGGACAGGAGGCACCTTTCAAAATGGTCCGCCGGGGTTTGGGGCAGGTGGTGCCTTTGCAGCCCCTTGAACTGGGGCTTTCCCTGGTGGCCATGCCATGGTCCCTTGCAGTGTGCTTGCACGCTGCCAAGAAAGTGCCCCGCCGTTGGCTGAGATTATTGGAGGTGCCATTCTTGGAGGTTTGGCATCTTGAGCGAACAGAGACCCCACCAGGGTCCAGGGTGACTGGCTTCGCATGGGTAGTAGTGTGGGGTGAGGGGCTGCTGAGGTGCCTCTCAGGACTGCCAGTGCATGCTTCTAGGGGTGGCCCGCAGAGACGTGCAGCACTTAAGGAGGTGGACCACTGGAGCAGTCTGGTGGATGGAAGTAGCCTGTGGGCTGTTCAAAGTTGAACAGTTCTGTATTAGCGCAATAGTTTCTTTTAAATAGTATTCATGTATTATACCCCACTCTTTCTTCCATTTTGCTAGCACCCATGCTGCACTACTTTCCAAAGCCTTCCCATATTTCTGATCAGCTTTAACCATTATATTCCTTAGAGGCTTTATAGAATTGACTTAGTTGCCAACTAAAGTTTATTCTCAACATTGGTTCTTTGTCTATATTCTTCAATTTTAATGTTGATTTTCTCTCATCTATCATTACAGATACTTTACCACTTGACTTTCCCTCCAAACTTCAAATCCTTCAGTTTTTTATTTAGCATGTTTTTCAAATCAGCCATTCCTCTCAAAATCTACATATTATTTTCTAAATATTCTCTTAGAGGAATAGCCTCTGGATACTCGGTTGCATAATCTATAATGGTTAATATATATTTAAAATACACTCCTTGTGGGTTTAGATGAGAGGCCCTACAATATCACACATGAGGTTTTGGAACGGGATGCCAACCACGGGTATGGGGTTCAACTTGGCTTGGTTTTGTTATGTTTTGTCCCGAAGCTCTGGCACATATCACAATTTCTTACTAGCAGTTTAATCTGCTTTCCCATTCCCAGCCAATAAAAGCTCTGGTTAATCCTTTGTTTGGTTCTGGTAGCCCCCATATGTCCTCCAAACATCACTGTGAGCCCTGTTAAACAGCTGCTCTTAATATTTTATAGGCAATACCAATTGCTTCTTCATATTGGTTTTTGTTCCTTTTGGCAAGGACATGGATGTTCTTTATAATAGTTGGTTTTGTATTATAAACTTATCAGGACATTCAGGACTTAACATGGATTTATTTTTCTCCACTGCCTCAAAGCATTCTTTTAAACTGGCATCCTGGTTTTGCTCTAGCCCCCTCGGAATTTCCATTAAGCTGTCTCCAACTGTCACTGCTAACTTCACTCTCCTTTTCAGTACCTTCTGAGGAGATTGTATCAGTACTTGTATGGTTTTCCTTGTCATGTGTGTGTTTTCAGCTCTATGTTGTGGCCTCCTGAGGTGGTCATGTAGTTCAGGGAGGCCCAGGCAGGTATTTCCAAGAACACACCATGGGTTGCTATCCTTTCAGGGAATGGTCTGCTTGCTTGACGGGTGACCTCCTGCTGCTCAGGAAAAGCAAAGATAATTTGGCCTAGATTTCAACATTAGTTCCAATATGTTAAGACTCCCCTCATTTCTTTTTCTCTCTCCCTCCTTTCATTATCAAAGCCATTTCTGCTTTCTTCAGTAAAATCACGTCTTCAATTTTGATTGTATCAGTACTTGTATGGTTTTCAAGAGTTTTGGCATGTTGGACTGTCTGAGCCCATGTCACTGCGAAAACACTCTGTACTTGGTCTAGTATATCTATCCCAACCAAACATGCACTAGGAATTTGATCTTAGACTCCTACATCCCATTATCCTTCCTAATTTCTAACTTGCATTCTAACTTTTTGGAGCTCCAATTCCTTTTACAATTAACTTTTCCCCTGGTATGATGCTCTCAGGCTTTAGTATCTCAGGATATATTAGAGTTACACCGGAACTGGTATCAATCAACCTGAAATAAGCTTTTCTGTCCTTTCTTCCTCAGCTTCTGACTTACTTTCTGCCTTGGATTTTGAATTTTCCTCTTGACTTTTCTGAACATAAAATGCCTTTTTCTCATTCTGGTTTTGTTTGTTCTTGAATTTATGACAAAATTGCCTTGTGTGTCCTTCCCCTAGACAGGCCCAATACGTTAATTTCTGTTTTTTCCTTCTATTCCCTCAGACTTTGAAGACTGGGACTCAGGCACTTCCCCCTGTCATCTTTTATACTGAGCTTGCTTAAAAGATTTGTAATCACCCTGTCCTGTTTTTTTCTTTTAATCCCAATTTCTATATTTCACTTCTGAAAACTTGGTTTCTCTCAGAACACTTATCTAATCACCAATTTGCTGCTTCTATGACTGTTAGATTTCTTATCATATACTAAGAACCTCAGATCTTGTTATAAAACTGTTCCAGACCAAACACTTGTTTGATTTTTTCAACAGTAGTTACTTTTTTCACTCTGTAACCACCTATACAAGAAATCTGTTAATCCAGGGGTGCCTAAACTTTTTGTAAGGAGGGCCAGATTTGGTGGCTGAGAATGTGTCAGGGGCCAATTACTCCACAACCCTGCCACCCCACTGCAAGCCCCACCCACTGACCCATAAGCCCCACCCACTGACCCCTTGCAACCCCACCTGCAGGAAGGAAGGCAGGGACCAAGAGAGGCATGGAGGAAGGTGGAAACCAAGAGAGGAAGGAAGGAAGGTGCGGAACAAGGGAGGGAGGGAGGGAGGGAGGGAGGGAGGGAGGTGGGTGGGGACCAAGGGAGGGAGGAAAGAAGGAAGGTGGGGACCAAAGGAAGCACAGGGAGCCGTGGCCACAGGTGGCCCCTTGGAAGAGGCGATCTGTGCGACCTTGCACCCCCCCCCAAGCTCACCAGCGGTGGCGACAGCTCACCAGCCAGTCCACCCTATGTCTCCTTGGCAGTGGCAGAGGCCCGCTGGCCTTCCCATCCCCACACATTCCCCTGCGGTGCTGGTGGCGGCAGACCGCCCGTCTGCCCAGCCACCCAAGCTTCCCAGCGGTGCTGGTGCCACAGCACGGCCGATCACTGCCCTGCACGTGCGCCCAACCTCACAATGTTCCCAGCTATGCTGGTGGTGGTGGCCTGCCCAGCCCCACAAGCTTCCCGGCGGTGTTGGTGGTGGTGGCCCACCCACTCACCCACCCATCCAGCCCCACAAACTTCTGTTCACCAGCCAGCTGGCCCACCCAGCCCCTCAAGCTTCCCAGCGGTGTCAGTTTTGGCAGAAGATTTTTTTTAAAAAAAAATGGGGCGGAGGAGGGGGAGGGAGGGAGGGGCGGGCCAACCAGCCGCAGTCCACTCAGAATGGCCTGACGGGCTGGATTTGGCCCCTGGGCCGGACTTTGGGCAGGCCTGTGTTAATCTGCATCCTAGCTGTGCATATGTTTCTTGGGGAGCTTTATTCAGGACCTGAACTTTCTCCTCAGCTGCTGTGCTGATATAACAATTCTGGTAAACACCAATGATTTAAACTGCTAATAATCTTTAGCACTCTCGCTATCCATCTGAGCATATATCTCCTCCAAAATCCCTGAAATTAAAGGACATAATTAGGACATCCTATCTTCCTTACAAACAAATCTTCACATGTTCTTTCAAAAGATACTAGAAAAGCCTTGATATTATCCCCCTTTTTCCAATTAGAGAACCTCTTCAGATCAATTCTTCTGGGTCCTTCAACCCACTTATTATTGTTGCTGGAATTAGCTAACACTGCTAGCTCTAACTTTTTTATTTCAATTTGGAATTCCCTTTCTTGGTCTCGGTCTCTGGCTTGCAATTCAATTTCTTTTAATTTCATTTCCTTCTCTATTTGTAATTGTTGTCATTTATGTTCAGTTCCATCTGCCATATCTCAATATCTGGGTGTTTTTCAGTTTCCTGAGCACTAATGTGAATCCGCTCTCCCTGCGGGTTTCCCATTTCCCCCTCAGAAGCCAGATTCTGCTGCCCAAACAGACTTTCTCTTAGAGCCTCCATCTTTTTCTTCCCCCCTTTACAAGTGGCTTTATGAATGGGCATCAATTATTTATTCACTTGACTCCTTTTATATGTGCAGAGTTTTTCGGCTCATGTTCGCTGTGTTTCTCAGGGTTTTTTTCCTTTGGTGGAAGCAGATACAGTACCTGGTGGCTACTTTGTTTCTAACCCTACAGAGCTGATGGTTATGGCAGTTACAATGTAATAGCCACCTGGTGTACTTCCCAGACTTGAGACCTTAGATCAGGCATGTCCAAACTTCGGCACTCCTGATGTTTTGGACCACAACTCCCAGAATTCTAAGCTTAGATTGCCAGTGACAAAGGACTGTGGGAGTTGTGTTCTAAAACATCTGGAGGTCTGAAGTTTGGACATGCCTGCCTTAGATCTTTTTACACTGCTATTATCAGCCTTTAGGGATGCAGACTTAAGTTTTTTCCTTTTATTTCACTGCTTTTATAAATTCATTTTATAATTTTATAAATTCTCTGTGGCTGGCCCGACGCTGTGGAACCATCTACCAGCAGAAGTGCGCCTAGCAGAGTCCCTGCCAGCCTTCCGGAAGGCTTTGAAAACCCTTCTATTCCGGGAGGCGTTTGGCTGTTTTTTTTCCCCCCCCCCCCCCCCCGCCATTGCGATCTCCTGCAATTGTTTTTTATCTGTTTATTTATTAGTCTATGTAATTTGTTGTTTCCTTATTTGTTGTAAACCACCCGGAGTTCCCCTCCAGGAAGACGGGCGGTATATAAGTCTCATAATAAATAAATAAATAAATAAATAAATAAATAAATAAATAAATTTGGATTTATTTCCCCGGCTAGCCTCGTTCTCCTTTTTACCTGAGACTTGGGCAGCTATAAATTCCTCAGGTTTCTTTCAGTGAGAGCTCTTTACACTCACCACACACACAGTTATCACTTTCAAACTTTTCCCTCCTAAAATCTAAGACCTTTACTGAGCCTTCCTTCAGAATTTTCTCTTTCCAAGGCAAATGCTCCAGGTCCTAACCCAATACTCATGGAAACCAGTTCAGTTTGTCCCAGCAGCCTTCTATTCCCTGCTGCTTGACTTTCAAACATACATTGTGTATCTCCATTTGGTATGCTCTTGCTGTTTCAAACCACTACTAGCAGTTTTATTTGACAGCCTGTATTCTTTTACACCCCTCAGATTTCTCTCTCTTCACCTTCAGTTTCTGACTTCAGCCAGACCTACTCCTCCCCCAGAGCACTGGCACCAGACAACTGACAGGCACACAGAAATCAGGATAAAAATACAGTTTTAGAGCCTCAGGGTTTTCCCAGACTGGAAATAAACTTCCCCAATTCTTAGCCCTGAACCAACTCTCAGGGAATCTCCACAGGACTTGCATGTAAACTCTAGAAAAGTATTTTTCTTAAACAAACTCTTCTTTCCATTCAAATTTCAGTTGGCACCTTTCAAAATTATAGGGATACTGGTTCTATTATGGAGTGGTGACTTATTCTTGAGGCACACAGGATAACTTTTTGAAAATCCGATCGCTATGCCACCAGTATGTGACGGGTCTGTGTCTTTGAAAACCCAGCCTGCACTTTAACTTTGTGAAAACACATTATTCTATCTTCACTATCTTATATTCCTCTTACATCTTATATCTTATATTCACTATCTTATATTCCTCTTCATAAGAAGTGGGACTGACACTGATGTTAACGTTTTCAAAACACATTTGAAGTTTATGGAAGTAACTGAAATACATAAATAATGACTTCTCTCATGTTGTGTATCTAAACTTATTCTTAACACTTATATATAAGCAGTCCCTAACTCTCTTAACCAAGTCCCTGACCAGACCCTCTTTCTGACAAACACTTTGCCCTGATGCCAACAACTCTCGATGATACTTGCTCTCTGGCTTGAGGTCTCTTTTACAGCGTAACTGTGATTCTTTTTATAGGACCTAACCTCACCCAACTTCTGGGATTGGCCTTGGTTTAGCATGTTTATGGCTCCCACTCCAGGAGTTCTGTCACAGGTGCTGATGAATAAATGTCTGGAGCCTTTCCAACATTTTGTAGGTTTCCCTGAGTTCCTTGGAAGAGAGCTCTTCCTCGCTCATTGACTCCTCCAAGGATACCTGAGGTCCTGGATGCTGAGTTCATGTTTGTGTCCATCCACAAGCTTGGACATTCACCTCAAGCCCCATGGTCCTCCCCAACAACACAGCTTCCTCCAACACAGCAGACTCTAGTGCAGGTGCAGAAGATTCCCGTGGTGCAACACAGCCTGGCCACAGGTTACGCCAAGTAGCATTCAGATTCTGCTGGCTGAACACGTCCCAGGTGATGCACGCAGCTGACAATGTCAAAGTGGTCTCTTCAGTACTCACACAGGGAGATGCTTGTTCCATCAGTCCTCTCAAAGCACCGATGGAACAGCTCCCTGGTGTGCAGTTTCTTGAAATTGGAGATCACCTTCTGTTCCATTGGCTGCAATAGGGGGTGGTGTTGGGGGGGAGGAACATCACCTTAATGAAGGTGAACTCCTCCAGCAGGTCTTCCTTGAGTCCTGGAGGAATAGCAGGCATGCTGTCTATGACCAGCAAGTGGGACGTTCTTGTCCAGCAGGTACCGCTTGACAGCAGGGCCAAACACAAGATTGACCCACTGGACAAACAGGATGCGTGTCACTCAAGCCTTGCTGTTTGACCTCCACAAAATGCCCAACCGCTCCTTGTCCACCTTGTGCTTTTTAAAGGCCTGTGAGATCTCTGGCTCGTACTGGCTTGACCTTCAGGTCCCTACTGGCGTTAGCACAGGAGGGTTAGACGTTCCTTCATTGGCTTGTGGCTGGCCAATCTGGTCTCCTTTAGGGTGAATGTCCTCTTTGGCATCCTCTTCCAGAAGAGGCCAGTCTCATCACAGTTGAAGACCTGCTGTGCAAGGTAGCCCTCTGAAGTCATGGTCTCCAAGAACTCAGTAGGAAAGTACTCGGCTGCAGTAAGGTCAGAACTGGTAACCTTGCCATGCCTCACCACACTGTGGATGCCAGATCTTGTCTTAAACTTCTCAAGCCATCCCCTGCTTGCTTTGAACTCATCAGGAGGTGCTGATGTTTCTGGCTGTTGGTCAAGAAGGTCATTGTGCAATGCTTTGGCTTTGGCGCAAATCATTGCCTCAGACACTGTGTCCTTTGCATGCTGCTTCTCTTCTACCCAGATGAGGAGCAATGTTTCAACCTGCTCCATAACAGCTGGGTGTTGCTTGGTGACCGTCATGACTGCTTTTACCACCTCTCTCCTTGTCAACTTATCCTTGTTCTTGAGGATGATGGCAATTGTAGATGGACTCTTCCCATACTCCTTGACAGGGCCAATCACTCATTCCTCCTACATGCTTTCTGATGATTTCCTGCTTGACCTCAAGCAGAACCATCTCCTTCTTTCCCGATTCTGATGTATTCTTTGGTGCAATGACGTCAACCACTAAGTGAGCAGAAAATGAAAACAATTTTACAATCACACAAAGGCTGCAATAAAACACATAAATCAACCATTAATAAAAGCCCCAAACCACTTGAGGAACACACTTAAAAGACCTAAAACACCCCGCAGGCAAGGGGGGGGGAATCAGCCATTAATAAAAGCCTCAAACTGCTGAAATGGAACCCCCCCCCCAACCCATGGGACATAGTAAAATATATGCAAATGGCTCTGCTGCCTACTTTTCCTCCAAAATGCCCCAAGAAGTTCCCTGTAGATCGCCACCCCACCCCACGGGGAGCGTCGGCCCTTCTTCTGGGCCCACCCCCATAGGCTCCTGAACCCTGTTAGGTTCATGGAGGCCTTCGGGGAGCTTTCTGGCAGTCTGGTAGACAATCCGGTTGAAGCCCTGGTGGATAGGTGGTATGAGGATGCCACCGGGGCTGTAGACCGGATCGCCCCCAAGCGCCTCCTGCGCTGTGGAGCCCGCTCCTCGCCGTGGTATACGGCTGAGTTGCGGTCATTGAAACAAGAATGCAGGAGGCTTGAGGACATTTGGAGGACACATGGGACGGAAGTAAGTAGGGCTGCACTTAAGGAGCTGACCGGTCGCTATGTTCGCGTGATCAGGGACACAAGAACATCCTATGTCTCCCTGAGAATTGGCGAGGCCTCGAACCACCAGGCGGAGTTGTTCCGGGTGGTTTGGGACCTCCAATCCTGGTCAGCTGGAGCCTTCTCCTAGTGAGTTCACTAGTGAGCAATTTGCAGCCTATTTTAGATCTAAAATTGAGGCCATCCGTTCCAATCTGCCCTCCGGCTGCTCTAGTTGATCCCCTGATGTCCCTGGGGCCTCACCCCCTCTGTCTCCTTGTCTGGTGGAGTTCGGGCCAGTGTTTCCAGCGGAGGCCTCCAGAGCTGTGGCTTATTGCCGGCCGGCAGCTACCCCTTTTGACCCTTGCCCAGCTTGGCTTGTCAAATCGGCCGGAGGGAACATGCCAGAGTGGGTTTCGGACATTGCCACGGCCTCCTTTAGGGGGGGAATTTTCCGTTCCCACCTGCAGGAAGCCGTGGTGAAGCCCACATTGAAAAAGCCAGGCATATGGCGTCAGATGACTTATCCACCTATCGTCCGATTGCCATTGTTCCCTTCCTGGGCAAGGTAGTTGAGAGGGTGGCCGCCGTCTGGCTTCAGTTGTACCTGGAGGAAAATCGTATCCTGGATCCCTTCCAGTCTGGGTTCAGGCCGCTTTGAGGGACGGAGACCGCCCTGGTCACTCTGCAGGATGACCTCCTCAGGGAGGCTGGCAGGGGGTGTTCCTCCCTGTTGGTACTCCTTGATCTGTCAGCTGCCTTTGATACCGTCGACCACGGTAACCTGCTGGTCCGGCTTGCTGAGGCGAGAATTGGGGGCCTTGCATTGTCCTGGCTCCGTTCCTTTCTTGGCGGCCGATCTCAGCGAGTTCAGCTGGGTGATGATTTGTCTGCTCCTTGGACTCTCCCTTGTGGGGTGCTCCAGGGGTCGGCAATCTCACCCATGCTGTTCAATGTTAAATGAGGCCGCTGGCAGGGGTCATCAGGAGATTTGGAGTTTGCTGCCATCAGTACGCTGATACGCAACTCTATCTCTCCCTTTCTTCTGCAGAGGAGGCAGTATGCTCCCTCGACCTGTGCCTGGAGGCGGTTCTGGAATGGACCAGGACTAACCGGCTCAAGCTGAACCCGGAGAAGACAGAGGTTCTGTTCTTTGGGGCACCCTCGTCTCCCTCCAGCCTACAGACAGGGCCAGGAATCTGGGTGTGGTCCTGGATTCAGCCCTCTCCCTGGAAGCCCAGGTGATGGCAGTCTCCAGGGCTGCTTTTATCCACCTCCGCAGGATCGCCCAGATCTGACAGTACCTTGACGAATCCTTCCTGAGGACAGTCGTGCAGGCCCTTGTGATTTCGAGGATCGACTATTGCAATGCCCTCTACGTGGGGTTGCCCTTGACCCTTTTCCGGAGGCTCCAATGGGTGCAGAATGTGGCACTCAGACTGGTGGTGGGTGCTCGTAGATTTGAGCACATCACCCCAGTTCTGGCTCGCCTGCATTGGCTACCCGTTGTCCTCCGGATAAGCTTCAAGGTCCTGGTTTTGATTTTCAAAGCCCTCCACGGCTTGGGATGAGAGTACCTGTCGGAGTGTATCTCTCAGAGGTCAACTGGGGTCAGACCCACGAGGATGGCGCAGGCACGCTCACTTAGGGTGGCCACACCCATAGAGGCGTGGAAATCGCTCACGCGTAACCACGCCATCTCTGTGGTGGGCTCTACGCTGTGGAATCATCTCCCTAGTGAGTTGTGCCTAGCAGCGTCCCTGCCCGCCTTTTAAAAAGCCTTGAAGACACATCTCTTCAAGGAGGCATTTGGCGACCTTTCTACTTAATTTTTATTTAATTTCCTCTTTTTTTCCTTTTTTTTGGGGGGGGTCTGGTTGCCGCCCGCGTCATCCTCTGTGGAGGGTACTGTGCCCCCCTTATTTTTATTGGTAGTTTGCCTTTGATTTTCTTGCCTGTTCTCTGTTGTTTGGTTTTAATTGTAAACCGCCCAGAGTTCTGCTTCGGAAGATGGGCGCTATATAAATGTAATAAATAAATATATAATAAATAATTTAAAAATCCAAAAAAATTGGAAAAAATGCTGCAAAACCCCTTCAAATTGCTTCAAAAATCACTCCAAGACCCACCACTCCCCACCATGCACCTTCACACTCCAGTCCTTGTGCAACTCACAAAGAGAGGGGGCAGGATGCACCCTGGGTACACTTTTTTCATGGTGCATGATGGAAAATTTGTTATCCGAGGCAGCCCATAGGGAAAATTTGTTATACAAAATATCCCTATTCCTGGAAATTTCCATTCGCTATCCAAATTATTTGTTAAAAGAGGCATTTATTATCTGAGGTATTGCTGTGTATATTTATATAATGAAGGCCTTGTGTTCACATTTTCACAGATGCTCCCCATCCCTAGAGCAGAAACATTGATTATTTGCTGTTTGAAGAAGTCATTACTAATAATGTTTGGGGATTACTGTTGACAAATTCTTCAAAGTCTTCAACTTGATGGTTTCCCTTTGAAAATAGAATAAGATGTGCCATGGAAATTGTAAAGCATGGATGCTAAATAGTGGACTTCATGTTTTGAATCTAACCACTTCAATAAAAGCCACATTGTCTCCTTAGTCCTGAATACTAGTTTGTCAAAAAGGAGTCTTCCAATATAAAACAGGAGGGGATTTTTCCAATGCTTTAATTGATGGTCCCTTAAGGGGATTATCACTGGCAAATAGCAAATTCATCATGACACTGTTGAATATATTGAGTATAGTACAAGATGGGAGATTTAGGCCAATATCCTCTTGCTAGACCTATTGGCTTAGTGGTATTTGCTTAGGTGTTGACTTACTACTCAGGAGTTACTTCGCTGGCTAAAATCCTGTTGGTGTGATTGTATGCTGTGCAAGCCAGGTGCTGTCATCATTTCGCTTTCCTTGTCACTGCCGACAAGAAACTTTAAGTTTTATATGATACGATTCAGATACCATCCTGAAATTTGTAGTGATTGGCTACAAGATATGTATATTTTAAGTGTGATTTTTTTTGAAAATAAAAAAAATCCGTTTTTCCAAAAATTTCAAATTTATATTTATTTAAATGTGTAATTTTTTTGAAAATGTACAATTGCATCATGTATATCCAATGAAAGCCGTATTCATAGGCTTTAAAATTACACCTGTCTCAGGTGTGTAGCTATCACAGTTATCTATTAAATGACATTTGAAGTTATGGTGGGTAGTGAATTTTGGCATTTGTTTGCAATTTTGAAAATGCAGTATCTCAGAAACAGGTGGACCAAAAAATCTAAAAAAAGAATTTTTCAATATCTCATGGTAAGGTACAAATGTACCAAAAATGAACCAAATCTATGACAAGTTCCAAAATGGATAGTTCATTGGTTGATTTGACATGGAATGATTGGTCACTCTCTTACCTAAACCAAAACAGAGATGAACTCATATCCAGGAGCAACAAGTAGAGCACAATTTTGGAACATTTGTTGCCGTCCTATTACTGCTGTTGCTTCCGTGCATTGCCTGAAGATTCAGGAAAGGAAAGGGGATAATCATGGGTGTTTGTTAAATAAGGGAGTTTTAAATATTTTGGGATCTCACTCAGAAATCTTCCTGAATCCTTCAGGCAGAAGTCTAGAAGAGGGAGCACAAAAACGAATTCCTCTGGAAGAACTTTCCTTATGCCCATTTATATTCCTGTCCATGGGCTGCATCTTTGGAAAATGACAAAAGTGCCTTGTTGCTCCTTGGAAGTGACGAGGCTTCATGGGAAGAGGAGGCCCACTAGGTTCTCTAGAGGGAGGCTCTCACAGAACTCCTCCTGTGAGGCCTTGCAACTCCCAAGAAAACTGTTCATTACGATAGTTTCCCTTGTTTTCTCAAAAAGAAGCATGTGAAGAGAAGCACACATGGGGATAGGGAAAGCTTGTCCATAGGCATCTCCTGATTCTGTCCAGGGAATTCTGGGAGTAAGATCCTGAAAAATACAAAAATCCTATCCTTAGTGTCTGTTGCTGTCTATATTTTTGATGGCACGGATAACCATATGACCACTTTTCACCTACTTTGAGTGGCCATACTTTTGCTTTATAGGGAAGGATAAGAACAGTTACTTGGCTTGTTCACTTCTCCCTTCATTGTTGAATTATTTCTAATGAGCCACTGTTTCCTGTTGGAAAAGAAAAGTGCAAGTTGTAGATTAACAAACTATTTTTCTCAAGTTGGAAAAACGATTTCCTGTTTCATTCAAAGTGAGAAACCATGGTTAATTAGTAATTTTGATTCATTGCTCAGCATGAACTGAAAACCAAGACAAGGATATGTCCCTGTCTCTTATTAAACTGAGAAATCTGTTTCTTTCATCTTTGAAATAAGTCAAATGGTGTAAATCGCTGCAGTCAGTTCCACTAGGTTAAGAAGTAAGGTGGAATTTTCTGTCACACACCAAGTCACATGACTGATACATGATGAAAACTCAACTACTTTGCTAGTAACAGTTCACCAAAGTGATCTACAGTATCAACATTGACAAATGCTAGTACGTTTAATTAACAGGATTTTGGCCATTGTGTGACTCGCCTTTTTTTTTTTGAGGGGGAAAGATGAGGTGTATCATTTCCCCAAATATGTTACATAAACAGGTCTGCCTGTTGACTTAAGGTAAAGATTCAACAAACCAAGGAATTTGTAGTGTGATATATTCTTACATGGCTCGATTATATAATGCCTGTAAACCCGAGTCTTTGTTGAACTCAGGTAGAATCCACTTTTTACTTTTGCAAATTGTATAAACTTTTTCATCATGTAAATTGCAGTGCTGACAGTTCACAGTCTGACTGACTTTCCCTTGATTTCTCTTCCTTAGTTGTTGAATCAGTACCCTAAACTGACTTATCCTCCAGTGCCAGGTCCTAGTAGATTCTCATCACCATCTGAGATCAACAGGTAAGAAAACAGCTGTAAATACATTGCTAATAATTGATCTTTGAGTGAATTGACACTATAAAAGGGCTCTGTCAGCTTCATACATTCTAAAATGCACATTAATATTATTTGTTTCCTAAGTTAAAGCCTATGATGGAAATGGTTGCTTTGTGTGCTCTTTTCAGTTGGACTGAGGGGAAAATAAAATCTTTAAAATACTTGTGCTATTATGAAAGCCTTTGTCTTTTGTACCCCATCTATTTCCTTAAAAACAGATTATGGCAACTATGTCTTTGAAGATTCTAAGTCATCCAGGTGAGTTTTTCTGGAAGTTGAGTCATGGACTAACAAAGTTGTTTAGATGAGCAGTGAAACATTTCAATCTCTCAAGAAAATAAGTCCAGTTGCCATGACTCAACTTCCGGATTTTGGCAACTAGTACTAGAAAATACCTATTTCAACAATGAAATTCTCTGACTCTGGTATATTTTTCAGTTCTGAACTGGACAAATCTTATAGTAGCTATTAGCTGGATTATGATAATATAGTTATTAGCTATATGGGTGGTATAAAGGTTCAATAAATAAATAAATAAAAGCTCTTTCTGAATACAGAATACTGTACTAGTTTAGAAACCCAAATGTGATTTTTCTTCCCCTAGAGGACCAAGGGGAAGAGGACCCTCTTCATGGGCTCCGGAAACTGTAGAACGTCCCTCCATTTTAAGTGCTAATGAGCTCAAAGAACTTGATAAATTTGATAATTTGGATGCTGAAGCTGATGAAGGCTGGGCTGGTAAGAATATTAATCTTGGTAAACCTTGAACTGGCTGTGTATAGAAAAAAAGATTTGCAATGTTAACCACCAGCTTTGTTACTCTAGGAGCCCAAAGTGAGGTTGATTATACTGAACAGTTAAACTTCAGTGATGATGATGACCAAGGAAGTAACCAGAAGGAACAGGATAGCAGGTGATACATTAAATATGTTGTTTAGGAAACTTCAAAGCTATCAGCTAGTTTGAATTTTATATCTATAGCGTGCATGTCAGAATCCAGTGTGACGTAGTAGCTATAGCAAGAGTTGGGGAAATGCAGTCTTGGGGTTGCATGCATCTTCTGGAATCCTCCAAGGATGATGGTTCACCTTTTAAATAGGTCAGAACCCTCTCCATTCACATCCATCCTGCTTGACATTTAATATTGGAAGTGTTCTAGCCATTTCCAGTTTCATCTTTTGTGTTCTTTGGCAGTCTATAGAGTCTCTGCACCTGCTGAACCTGCCCACCCCTGGACTAAATATATTTTGGCAGTTTATTTTTTTTCAGCAAAGCTGTTACATAAATGATTCATTTAATGCATCTTGGTTACCTATAGTTCCCACTTAAGTCAAAACATATACAGTAATTACAGGATTAGATAATATGATGCAACAAATTTATCATTTAAAGTGTATTTAATATAAACACATGTTAAATGTGTTTTATTTTCATGAATGTCCTTTATATAGTAATGACCCTACAAAAGATTCGGAGAAAAAAAATGGAGAAGAAAATAAATCATCATCTTTACAGTCAGTTGGATCCAAAGGTCCTTGTAGCAAAAGCAGTCAGTTTGATCAGGTATGTCCTGGGTTATCATTTTCTACATATATAGTATCTTCTTGGGTATAGATTATCAAGGGACTTGGTGATTATTTGTAGAACAATTGTGTCAACAAGTGGCTTGTTGACAGCCTGATAGTTACAGTCTATAATAAACCAGATCTACATGTCTCCTTTAAAAAAAAATTAAACAGATACATATAGCCATTAGGTTAGGAAATTTTTTTAAAATTCATGATAGCAGATGTTCCAAAGTGACAATTGAATTATGTTTTCATGCATAGCATTTTCCCTTGATCATATGACATATTGTCTGCTTTATTATACTCCCAGTGGCCCATATCCTGGCAAACCAGTTGCATAATTTATGAGTGTTGTTGGTAAATTAATAATTAATAATAAGTCTTTATCATTCGCCAGATCATTGATATGTAATTGCTGTTGTTTACTCTGAACTCACCTTTGATTTACACTGTTTCTATGAATAAGTGGCTTCCAAAATGTCCTATTAAACACATCCCTACTCAGCTCTAGCATACTCAAGGCCATAGCTTTCTTTATGGAGTTAATCCTTCTCATACTTGGTCTTTCTCTTTTCCTGATGATGCCTTTTACTTTTCCAAGCATTATTGTCTTCACCATAATATTTTCCCTTTCCATGATATATCTAACACACAGCTGTCTCAATTTCATCATACTTGCTTCAAGAGAGAACTGGGAGTTGAACTATGATGTTCTTGTTTGTCTTTCTAGCAGCCTGTTGTATCTGCAAAGCCATTTTTCATCATTGTGTTTTAAATGAATCAGTCTTTCCTATTGGTCTTCACATCCATATATAGTAATTTGGAATACAGTACTGTGTATGATCTTGGTCTCCAATGGCATGTACTTACACTTGAGAGTATTTTCTACCTCCTTCATAGCTGCCCTTCCTAATTTCAGGTCTCTTCTGATTTCTTAGCTATTATCCATTTGGATTGATGAATGAATTGAGGTTTACAAAATATTGGACAATTTCAATTTTTTCATTGTCAGTATTAAAGTTAACTCATTCTTCTGTAATAATGATTTTTGTTTATATAATGTTTACCTACAGTGCTGCTTTTGCACTTTTTCACCTGTATCAGGAGAGTTTCAAGTTGTTGCTGCCTTCTGTCAGTAATATATTGTAATATCTAAAATTACTAGATGTATGCTATATGCTTTCACTTCCCCATAATCTTAATCTTACCAGTGTTCTGTGCAGTATGTTTGCATACAGATTGACTGAGTAGAGAGGTAAAATGTACCATTTTCTGATACCTTTATAAAACCATTCTGTTTTTCCATATACTCTCCTAACAGTAGCTTGTATACAATATAGGTTTTGCATCAGGACAATCAGATGTTGAGGCACACCTGCTTTGTTCATCTTCTCATGATCCACACAAATTAGAATATTAATCTATATGCTAGATTAGAATATGTATTGAACATTTCCAGTCTATGGGCCAGTGTTAAATTTTCCATATACAGTAATACCTTGGTTTATGAGCATAAGTGGTTCCAGAAACATGCTTGTAAACAAAAATACACTTATATAAATTATTATTATTATTATTATTATTTATTGTATTTCTACCCCGCTTATCTACTATGTACTCTAAGCGGCTTACAGAAGGCTGCAAAAGCCAACAAAATTACAATGACAATCGGCCGAAACAAGTAAAACACCCTTCTTCTTAAGAAATAATGGAAACTAAGATGATTCATTCTGGAGTCCCATAGACCACATACTGTACACACAAAATGCCAACACTCACAAAAGAAGTTGGATAGAAGTCCACGTCCATGCCACAGTTTATATAACTGGCACCGAATCTGCTTGGCTTGGAAGTAACAACATGATTTTACTCTGTGTTTTTAATGTGACAATAATAAAGTGCAATTTGCAGCCCTATACACACTGCCCCATGATTGGAAATGGTTTAAAGGATAAGAATGAATGTTGGAAACAAATTAATAAGAATATAAGTATAAAGAAAAATAAAACCCTAACCTACACTCCCCTTTGAAAATGTTTGTGGTTGGTGCAAGGGAGACCTATTCCTCTCTCCTTCCTCTGCTTTGGAGGCTGCCTAAGACAGAACATTCCAGACAATCCCCCACAATCTAGCAGGGGGAAGGGAGGGAGAGAAAGCCACCATTGTCTCACTTGTGATCATTTGACCCACTCCAGTGCTTGTGTATCAAGACATTGCTTGTTGGTCAAGGCAAAATTTAGAAGAAATATTTGCTTGTCTCGCAAAATGCTCTTAAGCCAAGTTACTCTTAAATCAAGGTATTGCTGTATGTTGATGTATTTGGGCTGCCTCAAATGTTCTTGATATTGCTTCTTAATTGGGCAAAAAGTTATCTGATTTACTTGACAGTTTGATTTTTGCAAAACCAGTTTGTATATTTTTTTGTTTTTAACTTGTTTGTGGTGATTCTGACACAAAGAAGAAAAGCAGATTCTTGCAAGGATTTTGACAGACCATCCAGGTGCTTTGAGGGCAAGTTTTATTTCACTTTCCAAAATTCCAGGTTCTTTATCACAGGATTCTTCAGTGGAATCTGTCATCTTTGCATCTCTTCTGTACAATTCTTTTGAACAAAAACTCTTCCATTTACCCCGGGGGTTAGGTTTTTGACCCACCCGCAATAAAGGAAAATCAACGATATGTGAACGCCTTTATCTGCGGGTTGGGCCAGGACCGACAAGCATGTGCGGGGCCTTCTGTATTCATCCCAGGCCTGGCGCTGCCTGGAACAGGCCTCCAACGGTCTTCCCGGGCCTGTACAAGGCCTAGAAGTGCCTTCCCACAGACTGGAAGTGACTTCCAGGCCATGCGCTGGGCCTCTGCAGCTTGTATGTATGTATGTATGTATGTATGTATGTATGTATGTATGTATGT
>JAHTLZ010000209.1:1887268-1955660 GCA_023846285.1 Phrynocephalus versicolor | reverse complement strand
CCCCCCCCAGCCTGGTACCAGCAGCCCAGGACAGGAGAGGGGGGAAGGCCGGGGACCCCCCCCCCCATAAACCACCCCTCTCTGGTAGGTGCCCTCACTGAGGCAGGCATATTTTCGCCTGCTTTTATGGCCGGGAATCGGTTTTTTTTTTAAACTTTTTTTCTGTGCTGCTTGGCATCGCGCAATCGCCGCAATGCCACGAACGACAACGACAAACCCAACCAAATTTGTCTTTTATCGGGTCGGGTTTGAGCTGGAGCGGAGTAATTCCCGTTACCGTTCTCGTTACGTAACGAGAACAACAACCGAAAACGAAAACGAGGATTTCGCCGAGTCGTGCCCATGTCTAGTTCATACCACTATGACAGAAGTGGAAAATTGGGTTCTTGCCTATTTCCCTTCCTGCTGAACTCATGCAGTCAGGGAGGGCAAGAGAAAGGAGAAATAAAGTGACAGAATCAAATAAGCAAACTGCCTAGCTTTGAAACAAGTCATAGAGAAAAATTAGGCATAGAAGAAAAAAAATTCTTAATTTGGACTAAGATGTATTACAGTCGTTGCCTGCCATTTTGTGTTTCGTATATTGCGGGACCGCAGTATATGAAACAAAGGGCTCATGGGGCAAGCTGCGTGGGCCTGTGTGAGGCCTCCTGCACATACCCTAGGCCTGCCACTGCCCCGAACGGGCCCCTGACGGGCTTCTTGGGGCTGTTGGAGGCCCCAAAAGTGGTTTCCTGCAAACCGAAGTGACTTTCAGATAGCCCAAACCCACCTCTGGGTCCTTCAACAAGCTTCTCAGGTCGGGCCTGTCAGAGGCCCCAGAAGTGGTATCCAGCGAACCAGAAGTGACTTCCGGATCAACAGAAACCACTTCTGGGGCCTCCGACAGGTCCAGGAAACCAGTTGTAAGTGTAGGAAGCCCCTGGTAGGCCCCCAGTCCTGACCTGACCCAGCATCCACATATCGCAGATTTTCCATTACTGCGGGTCGGGCCCCAACAACCGTGATAGGTAGGGGATTAACATATACAGCTTCTCAGTTGAGTGAGTGAATGTATAGGGTAGGGATGGGCCAATGTCCAAATGAATACCTATTATCTAGTGTATATACGTTAATGCTTGCTCACCAGCCTTTGAGTGTGCTCATATGCACTTGTGTGTATGAGTTTTTAAATTCTGCACTGTCTGTCCCAGTCTACCTGCTTTTATCACTTTCCAGCCACCGACAATAACAAACACTAGCTACTGCCAACTTTAGCTTTATTTAATTCTAGGAAGGTTTCCCATGATTGCTAGAGTTACAAGGATAGAAATGAATATCATTGTGTAGGTCAGTGTTGGCGAACCTATGGCACGAGTGCCAAAGGTGGCACTCGGAGCCCTTTCTGTGGGCACCTGACATCGCCCCTTCACAGCCACTTGTATTAAGGTTAAATTGCTGTCTTGGCACTTTGCAAAAAAAAAAATTAGTAAGTTTTGAATCGCAGTTTGGGCACTTGGTCTCTAAAAGGTTCGCCATCACTGGTCTAGGTCCAATTCCAGTGAATTCTTGGAATCTCCTGTCTTGTCAAAATTCGTCATAGTGATTTATTTGATTTCTTGTAGGAACAGATGAAACAGCAGCAGTGGCAGCAACAACAAGGGGTACTGCCACAGCCTACATCACAGCCTTCTAGTGGCCCTGTTCCACCACCATCACACAGATCACTGTATCAACCCATGCAGCCGCACCCTCCACATTTGGCTTCTATGGGCTTTGATCCACGGTGGCTTATGATGCAGTCTTATGTGGATCCACGGATGATGTCAGGAAGAACTGCGATAGATATGCCACCTATGCACCCAGGTGGAGTTTGAACTTCTATTAAATTACTGTATTTTCCCATTTATAAGACACCCCCATATATTAGATGACCCACAGTTTTCCAGCATCAAATAACAGTTTCTCTACTGTGTGGTTCTTTCAGTGGCTTACTTCCATGTATAAGACAACCCTAAATTTTAGTCTAACAATTCTAGTAAAAGATATAGTCTTATACATGGAAAAATAGAGCTGGAAAAACAAATAAATAAAAAAGATTAACAGCCTGGCAGAACATATACCAAAGTGAGTATTCCCAGGATTTTATTTATCTGCAGAATATAAATGTGGATGGGACATGATCATGGTGGACAATTTCATTTTTTGTTGGCTGGTACAATAAATTCTGCTTCTGTATTATTTTCAAATGTATCACTCCATTCTATATCTGTGAAGATTCTCAGCCATCCAGTTAGTATAGGCTTATTAGGCGGGCAATGGCCTAAGGTGTGTGAAAATCCCACCTTTACAAACTTCCCAACACCCATAAAGTATGAGTTGTTAAGCCCTGGCCTTCCTGGTGGAGATGTGAAGTATTTTTGATTTGTGTGGGGATTGTTGAAATCACTGCCTGATAAGTAGCAGATAGATTGTGCCTGAGCCCCCCACCTCTGTTGAGAGAGGGGTTTTCACATGAATGGCTTCCCTGACCCCTCTCTCAAACCACCTGATGTCTCTGTTTAATAGGTGTACATCCTCATCTTTTGAATGAGTGCCCTTTGTCATTCAAGTGGAGGTATACTGTTGATTTTTGTGCTGAGCTATTACCCCTCCTGTGTTGGGCCATCCTCCTGCTTAGTGGTTGTTTAGTTTCTCCAATGTAGAGGTCTGCACACTCCTCACTGCATCAGACTGCTTATACTGTATTGCTCCTTTTTTCTTTCGGTGTGTTTTGGTCAACAGAGGTAGGGGGCCTCAGGCACGGTCTATCTGCTACTTACCAGGCAGTGATTTCAACAATCTCCAGATAAATCAAAAATACTTCTCACCTCCACCAGGAAGGCCAGATACTTTATGGGTGTTGAGACGGTTGTAAAGGTGGAACTTTCAAGCGTCTTAGGCCATTGCCCACCTAATAAAACTGTTGGGATCATTGTCCATCTTATGAACCTATTTCAGACCAAGGTGAGATGAGGTCAAATTAAACTATAAAAAGGGGGACTGGCAACTACCTTTCCTCATACTGACAAAGCTGTTTGGATGAGCAGGGAAACTTTTCAATCTCTCAAGAAAAGAAGTCATGACTCAACCCAGACACTCCCCATTATGATTTTAACCTTGAAATCAAATTAAAAAATAGCTGCATATCCATCAGTAGTGGTTAGAGATGGGCACGAACCTGAAAAATTGTTGTTCATGATGGTTTGTGGTTAGCCACCACCCACCATGAATCAACTAAAAAAATGATTCAGTTTGTGGCTTGGTTATCAGTTTGTCCCTGATGGGTGGTGACCCTCCTGCTCCTGTTGCACTGCAGCCTCCCTGGGTCCTTTTGTGCCTGCTTCTGCCTATCGCCTGGGCAGCAGGCATATGCACAGAAGTAGCAGACCTAGCTCCTGGTAGCCAGATCTTATTTATGTATACTTCCCACAGCATATAATTTGGGCTCTTGGTTGTTTAACTTCCAGGCTTTTTCTGTTTTTACGTTTCTTGGGTTTTTTTTTTTAATTTGAAGTGAGCTGCAGTAAAGGTTGGGGTTATCATTTTGTGTCCTCTTTCTCTCTGTGAAAGCCCAAGAGACACACAGAGGGAAAAGTCACCTCCACATCATACCAAATCTCACTCCTTTTCCTCTGAGTCTGCTGTGACTGAAGGAGAAGGAAGCTGCTCCTCACAGAAGACACTGCAAGCTCCTCACAGAGACACTGCAAGACACTGCATTGTCAGGTGTCGGCTAAAGAGGAAGTGCAACTGGTGGTATGCCACAGTTTTATGTCAGGCCAGAATGGCACTTTCCATCACAACCCTTCTGATTAGTTGATGCATAAGGATAAACTTAAAATTTCCTATGCAAATAATGGGATAAAGATTCCAAAGAAGAAAATAGTTTCTTTGGACTTCATTTCACAGTACTTTCCAAGGTCACATGAGCTTTGCAGCCCTTGTGGGTCCCAGCTCCCTCTCTTTTTTTACATCTCCCTCCTGTTCTCTTTTGTCTCATAGGTACCGTATTTCTCCTCTAAACGAGCAACCTTTCCTCCCATAGAATGTATCCTTTGTTGGGATGATCTGCTATAGATTATGGTGGTAGATATATTTTTTCAGTCTTTTCCCAACTCTGCAGTAAGTAATTCCACTCTAAGCAGTTCAGTTGCTCTGATGGCTGTGAGAATTTTTGGGTTTGATATTTGATGTTTTTAGCCAACTCCCTTGAGCCCCTTCACTTCTGCTTTGAAACTCACATGACCATAGATTGTGGGAAGCTGAAGACGGGTTCTTTGTTGATGAGGAAGACAGCCATATATGATTCTGTGTGGCTTTGAAAATATCTCAAGAACTGGTTTGACTCGCTGTCCAAGGAGTAGTTGTGTGCATGTGCACGGTGTGTTCATTTCATTGGTTGTGATCCATCTTTGATTTATGGGAAAATAGAAGGTGTTAGTGGTTATCTGTGTCTTTCTTCTTGGTTTCAACTGTGGAATACCTGATACAGACAGTTAATAGCATATTAATGACATTAGATTTGATACCATTTATTGTCCCCTGATACTTGTGTTTTTGCACATGCAAGACAATTACTCAAAATTATCCTATAGGTGTGGAGTGACATTTGGAGTTACTGCAGCTAAAAACCCTGTTTAGATACCCAGAAAGCGAGCAGAAGAGTCAAGATTTCTTGCACCATTGGAGATATTCGTTTTTCTGGATTATGGGAGTTTTCTCTTCCAGTTACTGCTCTACATGGGAAGTGAGAGAAAGGTAGTCAGTGAGGCTGGAGCTTTTTCTCAGGCATTTAAGATGAGTCATATTGGAACATCTGACTAGGACTTAAATTGGAAATGAATTCTGCCATGCTAGGAGCAGTACCAAAGGTTCTCAATGCTGCCTTCAGCAATGAATGTTTGAGGTAAGCTGTCTCTGCCTATGGGATACAGGCCAACTTGATGGATTAATATTTGAAATTGTCTATATCCCATCTTTCTCCATGAAAAGGACCCAAGGTGGCTTACATCTTTGAAAGCTAATAAAGAGAGAACAAATCTAACACAATGTCATGCTAAAAACAAAATATGATCAAACAAACAATGTACTAAAAAAAAGCAAGATCAAAAACACAGTCAAAGTAGTAAGGTACAACGATCCATTTTGGCTGAAGAGAATGGTCTTTGCCTGCTTCTGGAAGTTCAGCAAAGATGGGGCCAGCCTAGCCTCTTGGGGAAAGGAGTTCCAAAGTCTAAGAGCACCAACAAAAAAAGGCCTTCTACCATGCCCCCACTAAATACTTCTGTAAAGGTGACAAGACCAAGAGAAAGGCCCCTCTGGATTGTCTTAACACTTGAGCAGATCATAAAGGAAGATGTAGCTCTTGAGACCACTTGGATATTACTCTCGGTTATTTGGTGTGGCAAGCTATCAGATCTTTTCTTTGTTAGACTTGTGGGGGTGGCAAATGTAAAACTTTTTAAATAAGCATTATTTCAAAACAGAGCAGCATGAAAAAATGTTCAGTCCATATAAAAATAGTTTTCTGATATTTAAAAAGTTTGGGAGAATAAATGTTTATATTAATAAATTATAAAAGAATGATTCCTGAGAAATGGCTGCTCTGTGTAGATAATTGCATAATGGAAGGCCATGAACCTGAGCAGCTGTATATAAGACTGGTCTAACAAATGGGTCTGCCATATAGTTCCACATATTAAAGCCATGTCTGAGCATTGATGGTTTTGGAAGCAAGTTCCTGATGAAGTACAGTTCTGGATTCATGGCTTCTTTAAGTGTAAAAATGGCATGTGTACAAGGTTCCTCGAATATGGAAATTTAGTCATGGCAACTGGACTTCTTTTTCTTGAGAGAGAGAAACATTCTGCTGTTCAGCCAAACAGCTTCATCAGTCTGAAAAAAACTAGTGTGAGTCCTCCATCTTATAGTCCGCTTTGACCTCGTGTCACCCTGGTCTGAAATAGGCTTGTTAGGTTGACAAACGTATCCCTAGCCTTAATGTGAACAATGGCCTAAGGTGCTGAAACACATAAAGTATGGGTCATTAGCTATGGCCTTAGTGGTGAAGGCTTTTTGATTTGTCTGGGTATTGTTGAAAGCACAACCTGATAAGTGGCAGATAGATTGGGCCTGAGGCCCCCACATCTGTTGAGAGAAGGGTTTTCAATGCTCACATGAATGATCTCCCTGACCCCTCTCTCAAACCACCTATCTTTTCTGTCTAATATGTGTACACCCTCATCTTTGAATGAGTGCCCTTTATCCTTCAAATGGAGGAATACTGCTGATTCTGGTCCTGAGCTGTTACCCCTCCTTTGTTGGGCCATCCTTCTGTTTAATAATGGCTGTTGAGTTTCTTCAATGTAAAGGTCTGAACACTCCTCACTGCATTGGACTGCATATAATATATTGCTCTTTCTTGTTTTGGTATTGGGTCCTTTGGGTGGACGAGTTTCTGCCTTAGTGTGTTTGTGGATTTGAAATAAACAGGGATGTGGTGTTTACGAAAAATCCTTTTAAGTTTCTGACACTCCAGCCATGTAGGGAATGACCAGTTTCCTCCGTTGGGTCTGGGTCTCAGGCTGATCCCTTTTTCTTCTGGGTCGGCTGTTAGATTTTGTAACTGAATTTGAGTTTCATTACAGGAATGATACCTTCTAAACCGCTACTGAGAAGGGATCAGATGGAAGGCACTGGAGCAGTTTCAGATTCTTTTGAGCATGTTACACGATCAGCAAGGGAGCATGGTGTGCCGCTGTCTGAACCACGGATGATATGGGGTTCAGAGCCCTATTCTTCCACAGATACTCAGCAGGCTAAGACCCCTCCAAAAATATTAGAAGAAAGTGAAGATACAAGGTAAACATTGGAAGTAGCTTTTCAAATGATGCTTGTGTTCTGTACAGTCTTGCTGAATCTTTCAAGCACAAGTTTTTTGTGGCCTTTATATATTCATGCAGTGAGTGTTCTGAACTTGGGCAGATGATCCTTCAGAATATTCCAAAGCTCTAGCCAGAGTATATAATGTGAGCTCCACCTCCTCCTCCCCCCAACATTTTCCTGCTTTCTGTTTGCTTTACATTCTTTAGTAAGAAGGGGGAAAAGGGGGAAATTGCTTAGACTTTATTTTGTGGTTTCCTCCCATTCTCTTTCTCTCCTGGGGTTATTTTCACTTCTTCATTGTGGGCTTCGTGAAGCCACACAGATGGGTTTCCCAGCACGCACGTGCGGAGGTCAGACTTCCCTAGCAGTAGGAAAGTTTGTTAGTCTCCACCCTCTCACACTGAGCATGTGCGAGAGTGTCCCTGTCCAAACACCTCAGTTCCCTCTTACTGCCGCTCTAAGAGGTAATACGTCGTTAGTCTCTTCTTGTCTTCTATTTTTTACTTCCATTTCTCCACATTTGTGCTGTTTTATGGCATTTTTGGCACCTTTCAAAAGGGGTGCACTGGAATAATGCCGTTTCTTTGTCAAGATCCCATCTGCAATCAATCAACCTCAGCTGCTGAAAGCAGGAATCTTGAGAACACAAACCCATATCCCTTTGGATTCTTTTTCGTGTTTCCCAACCTGGCTGTGATGGCTATTCCACTTATCAGAATAATTATTCAACAGGCACCTTCACTTGAATAATAAGTAAAAGCATGCATTTGGCTAATAAGGATTTCACAGAAATATTATCTTACTAGAAAATAATGACATGATTTCCCTTCCTAATTTAAAGAAATCTAAAGCAAACTTCAGAGGCAAAGCCTCACTACTGTTCGGCAGTGGAATGTGCTGCCACAGAGGGTGGTGGAGTCCCCTTCTTTGGTGGTTTTTAAGCAGAGGCTGGATGGCCATCTGTTGGAAATATTGTGATGGGGTTCCTACATGGCAGGGGGTTGGAGTAGATGCCCTTGAGGTCTCTTCCAACTCTATTATTCTAATTCTACTAGCATAGTCTATCGTCCATATTGTAAGAATCCAGGGGAAAAAACTCTCTGCATCTCCCTCTCACAGACTTTAACAGCTTGGGGAAAACGTCACATGTTGCCTCTTTGACCAATCAGGATTCACTTGCTTCTAAATTACCGTATTTTTCGCCCTACAAGATGCATTGGGCCATAAGGTGTACCTAGTTTTTAGAGGAGGAAAACAAGAAAAATGTTTAGTCTAAGGTTTTATGATGGGGGCAGGGGAGGCTTGCAAACAAGATAATTGGAGCTGTGGGTTCCAGACTGCAAAAAGGGAGGGTTGCAAATTAGGTAATTGGAGCTGTTGAATCCAGGCTTCAGAAGGGGAGGGCAGAGGCCCGCTGGAGATCTCTTTGCAAACAAGGTGATTTTTGATTGGAGAATCTTGGCTGCAGATTAGGTGATTGGAACTGTGGAATCCCGGCTGCAGCACGAGATGGGAGAGGCTCCGTGCAGGTATCTTATCTCTAAATGAAAATCTGTATATGTAGCGGGGACTGCTGTATTTGCTCTATAAGATTCACATTTTCCCTTACTTTTGACAGTGAGAAAAGTGTGTTTTATAGGGTAAAAAATACAGCACGTTGCATGCTCTTTCATGAAGATTAAAAATCATTAATTAACATTTAGTATTTATAAATTCATTCAACAAGAATGAATGTAAACAATATTACATAATAATAAGAGGTAATTGAAAATCAAAGTGCAAAAGAAATTATAATGTGCAATAGAAAGCAATTAAAAGGTACTATGCACTCTACATCTAGATATAGAGTAGGACCCTCGTATCCACTGATTCAGTTATCCACAGTTGGCAGAGAAAAATAAATAAATAATTCAGCAGGCGCGAAGCAAGCTACTGTCACAAAGAATAGCTGTAAAGCAAGCTACTGTCATAAAACAGAAGCCGTAAAGCAAGCTACCGTCAAAAACAGTGGCTGTTGCAAAACAGCCTTTGTAAAGCAAGTTAATATCACAGAGCAGCAGTTTGGGGAACATTTTGGCATTCTCTCTTATCCACGGTTTTCATTATCGACAGGAAGGCTTGGAACCAATCCACAGTGGATACTGGGGCCCTATTGTGTCTAGATATATCAAAATACTGAATAGCTGGAATGCATGCATGCTTGAAACTTCTGAAAAACAGATAAGAACAAAATTAGTACATATCATGTATGCATAGCAATGAGCAATACAATGATTATACTGAGTAACAGACTTACTCACTCTACTCTGGAACAATGGCATCTTCAGGCAAATTTTTAAATCTAAGATAGAGGCCATCCGTTCCGAGCTGGATGCCGGTTGCATGGATCCTCCCCCTGCTGTGGCTGGTGCCTTGCCACCTTGGTCACCCCAGTTTGTTGAGTTTGGGCCTGTTACACCAGCGGATGCCTCCAGGGCTCTGGGACACTGCAGGCCTGCGGCTTCTCCATTCGACCCTTGCCCTTCCTGGCTGATTAAGATTGCCGGAGGGAGCATGCCAGAATGGGCTTCACTAATTGCCTCTGCTTCCTTCAGAGACAGGATTTTTCCCAGTCTTCTGAAGGAGACAGTGGTGAAGCCCATCATTAAAAGACCTGGCTTGGCTGTGGACGATATGTCTAATTCCTCTCTTGGGGAGGAAAATACTTCAGGTAGCATTTGGACTTTAGCCTTCATCCGTGAGAAGACATATGTCCTCTGCTTCTCAGCCAGCAACATTTACAGCAAGAGTTCATCCGTGAGATCAAGGCTCTTCTAGCCTTTGCTTCACTGGATGTCTGGGGAAAAAAACTTCCTCGATAAATCATTGTTTCAGTGTTCCTTCAGCTGCTCGGAATTTAATTTGATAAGAAAACACAGATTTTCAGCCCTCATGCCAATTTCTTTACATCCTTTGTCCCATCATCCTAATTCATTACATTATTGAATGAAAGCTTTCACCATATTGAACAGAGTTTGCTGCTGTCTTTCGATGGCGCCATGAGATTGGGCATGGTACGCAATGCTGAACTGTTGCCGTGTTCCCGTTAACTCGCAAAGCTTCATCATCAGCTCACCTGTGAAACTTTTGGTTTGATCTGAGACTAATACATTAGGCCATCCGACGTGCGAAATGACCTCTAGAAAAGCTTTAGCAACTTGTTTTGCGGTAGTTGAAGTAGCAACTACTTCCACCCACTTGGTGACTGGACAAGTGAAACAGATCAAGTACTTACTACTCTCTGGTAGAAGCCCAAAAAATACATTTGCAAAGTGAAAAAATGTTCCTATTAAAGGAAATTCTTCCATATTTGTTTTTGTAGTATCAGTTGGATAACCTACTCTCTGACAAGCATCACAGGATAAACAACATTTTTCCCATCTTTGGAGATGTCTGGCCAAAACAAATTGTTACTGATCTTAATTTGAGTTTTCTTCATCCCCATGTGTCCTGAAATAGAATCATGTGCCATCTTCAAAACTACTTCTTTGTAGTGCTTAGGAACTACCAACTGCAAATGTGGAGCCACTGTAGTGTTATTGTCATTTAGCTTCTCTCTGTAGAGTAACTTCTAGCCTTCTGGACCCTTCCAGCAAAATCTGGCCTGCCTACCTGAACCTTAAAATATATCCGTATCAACAAGACCTCTGGCGTCAGCTAATGTAGGACATGACAATTGTTCTTGCCTCAAAAGTGGTCAGCTTCAGAAGGGAAAGTGCTGGATCACAGGGAGCATGGTATGCCAGCACTATCCCAGTTCCTTCCCTGCCCTCAGTTGCTACATGGAGGACCTCAAGACCTTGAACTGCCAATGCTGAGAATCTGACAGCCTCAAGGATGTTTTTCTATACAGTGGCTACCCCGCCCCTTCAATCTACTCCTTTTTCCTTCATCAAATCAGAGTGTTTCCTCCAACTGCTGTTTCGCTCCTTCTCTCTCCTGTTCCTCTTGTCTTTTTTTTTAAACACACCTGTTCCCTTGCTTTCTGCTTCATCAGCCATTCACCCCAGTCTTCCTTCTTAGGGGCAGGTGGCACTCCTCCTGATTCTACTCTCTTTAGGTTAGAACGGGTCTCCTCAGCAGGTGATGTTATCTGTAAAAGCTGTAAACACCAACTGTATCAATATAATTGTTGTTTTCGCCAGAGAAACAGTGATTACAAAATCCTCCTCATCATGATGAGTTTAGGGAAAACGCCAAACTCCAAATTAATGAAAAGAGAAAAGTAAAGAAAAATATTCAAAATTAATGAGTGAAAGTGCCAAAAGAAAATAGAAATGTGAAGCCCAAAAATAAGATAAAAATAAGGAGTAGAGCAGCAAGATACTAAGATGTTAACCGCCCCATCTTTTAAAAAATGGAAACCAACACCTCCCTTCCTGCAAGCATTGCCTCAGCTAAAACTGCTCACAACCTGGAGTTCAATTCCAGGTAGCAGACTCAAGGTTCACTCAGCCTTCCATCCTTCTTAGTTTGGTAAAATAAGTACACAGCTTGCTGGATGTTGGGGGGCAGTGTGTAGCCTGCATAATTAAATTTTAAACCACCCAGAAAGTGCTTTAAGCACTATGGGGCGGTAGATGAGCAGTATACTGTATAAGTAGAACTGTCTCCTCAATATTGAGACTGTGGAAGTCTACTCAAGCTCAATTTGTTTGATATTTGTATTTTAATGTTAAATTGCTGTACACTGCTCTGAGTTCCTTCGGGAAGATAGTCGGTATATAAATAAATACCATCAGGTTTCAGTGCCACATGCTTCTGCTACTCCAGTCTGTTCTAGGTCAGTGTCAAGGTCACCATATTGATGTACCAGGTCCCCATTTATCCTCATGTCCCTGTACATCAGCCTTGCAAATGTAAACTGATGTCTCACCACCTAACTGCCTGTCAGCATCCTCTCAATATTGTCCCACTACTATTGCTGGACCTCAGTTTTCCACTTACCTTCTTTCCAGCACAGCTGTATCCAACCTCCACTCCTGCTGCCCCTTTAGAGCACGATGTTCCACTGGCACCTGTAACCCAAGACCACAGCCTGTTTCTGTCAGTGACATACCACACAACTTCAAGGCACCTCTGTTATCTCCCCCTGACTCTGCAGTTTAGGATGAGGATTCCATCTCTCTAATAGAGTACTTTGCACCCTGATGACTTCATAGAGAGGATGCTTAAACCTGAAGTTATTAAAACCATAGACTCATAGAATTAGAAGAGACCACGAGGGCCATCCAGTCCAATCCCCCTGCCGTGCAGGAACTGACGAGTATTTTTGCAATTTGTTCTGCCAGTGGAAATAAATACTTATTGAATAATTACATAGACAGAAGCAGAAGCAGACAAAGTCAGAGCTTACTTAAAAACCAACAGCTATATTACATATATATATATATATACAGATAGTTACATAAAGACAAATCAACATTATAAGAGCATTTCAGCATATATAGCAGACATAATTAGCACATGGCATAGAGAGACGATGAATGGTGGGTCACTTACTCACAAAGACCCATTGAACACTAATTAACAGAGCACTTATATACATTTGTCTGTTCAATCAAGTAACACATTGCAACATGGCTCTTGCAGCACCTTGCATCAGCCAAACGCATCTAAACCCACCTGCAGAAAAAACTTTTAGACTGAATCACTGTGACAATACTTGCAGACTCCATCTGAGAAATCAATTAAATACATACAGACCATTAATTTATACACCTGCCTAATACATAGTTCCACTCACTAATATCCAACAGGAATCCCCATCAAAGTACCCTCAACACATGGCCATCCAGCCTCTGCTTAAAAACCTCCAAAGAAGGAGACTCCACCACCCTCCATAGCAGCAAATCCCACTGCTGAACAGCTCTAACTGTCATGAAGTTCTTCCTAATGTTCAAATGGAATTGCTTTTCCTGTAGTTTAAGACCACTACCTCGTGTCTTAGTCTCTGAAGCCATGGAAAACAAACCAGTCCCCTCTTCAATGTGACATCCTTTCAAATATTTAAACATGGCTATCATATCCCCTCCCAGCCTTCTTTTTATAAGGCTAAACATTCCCTGCTCCCTAAGCCGCTCTACATAAATAAGACATTTCTTCCAGACCCTCAGTCATCTTGGTTGCCCTCCTCTGGACCCATTAAAGGTTGTCAGCATCTTTTTTAAATTGAAGTGTACAGAACTAGACACAGTACTTCAGGTGGGGTCTTAACAGAGCCGAATAGAATGGTACTATTACTTCTCTTGATCTATAAACTATCCTTCTGTTGATGCAACCAAGAATCATGTTGGTTTTCTTGGCTGCCGCATCACACTGCTGACTCATGTTCAGTTGGGGAGTCTTAGTGGACCACAAGACTCTGCAAGTTTTCCAGAGTCTTGGTGGACCACATTTTACAGCCAGGTGTTTTCCACCCTATATCTGTGCAATTCATTCTTTATACACCAACCTATATTTCCCTCTTTTGAACCCCAGTCTCAGGGGTTTTCAAGAACCTCTTTGTCAACAAGACTGTACATGTTTCCACACACAATGTGACAGCTATAACAAACCAGGGTGCATGAGATCCCTCCCTTTCCTCTACCTCACCATCCACATATGGAACTAGTGCATTGCCCATGGTGATACATGTTTCTAGATATGACAACACCACAGCCGATGGTTTCAGCCTCACTTTGGCACAAATGCATGAATGGTAACTGTCTTGAAGCATCTTCACTGCTCTTGCTTTCTGTAGGGACAGCCTCACATAGATGTCTTTTCCTCTGCTTCCACCTTTATTGTTCCTGATCTGGCGCAGGGAGGCCTTCTATGGGATATGCCTTCACCATCCCCTGGACACCAGCTCTACTGTACATGTTCCCACCATTACGACCTATTCTGCTAATAGTCAAAAATCAATAGGAAAATTCATCGTAGTGACTCCATGGTGTCTGAGGCAGCCATGGTTTGCAATTCCTCTCCTGTTATCCTGTGACAGATAGTGACTCCCTCTCTGCCACAGACTCCTTTCTGCCTCAGACTAACAAGTCTGGAGGATTGTCTCCCAATAATATTTTCTCTAAAATCAGGAAGCTGTCCATTTTATGGTCGAGAGGAGAACAAATTCCTCATACTTTCCTCCTCTGTTGAGAGTATGGCCACCTCTGCATCTTAAATGATCTGTACTTGAATTCTGCACTTTTGAAAGTTTGTTTGGCCACACTTGTCACACACCAGCCACAAGGCCTCTCCTCTTCACTCCTGCTTGGTCCTTTTCTTTAGTCCTCATTCAGCTCGCTTCTTTTTGAATCCTTAGCAATCACTGACTTAAGACTTCCAGTACTTAAAACACTCTTCTTATTGCCTGTTATATCTGCCCAGCAGGTAAATGAGCTTAAATCCCCCTGGTATGACTATCCATACATCCAGTTCCATAAGGATAAGGTTACCTTGTACTCAGACACCTCCTTCCAAATATCTCAGTTGTTGGTCCTCCCTACCTTTTATCCCTCTTCAACCTCAAACCTGGAAAAGAGATTACACACCTTAGATATCTGAAGAGCAGTTACATTCTGCCTTTGCTGTACCAAGAACTTCAGAACCACACCAAGGCTCTTTGTGTGTCACTAAGGTCTGGCCAAAGGTTATTCAGTCTCCTCCCAGTGTCTTTCTTGCTGAGTTATTAATACTACTGCTGTTGCTTATGCCACAATCAAGATAGACCTCCCGCCACACATATGGGGTCATTCTACGCAACCCATCACATGTTCTGCAGCTTTTGTACATGGCATCTACATTCAAACCATCAGCATGGTGGCCACCTGGACACATCCACTTACCTTTGCAGTGCACTACAGATTGGATTTGTGAGCAGAAAAGGATGCCTTTTTTGTAGGTCTGCTCTGCCTGCTATACTGATGTCCACCAGTACAAAGCTTGCTACTCGCTCATTGTGTGAATACATAGAGGCCATTTTTTAAAAAGCAGGTCACCACCTATAACATCAGCTCTTTGAGTGGATAGCTGTGTACTTAGACATCCCGCTCTCCTCCTCGCTACTGTCCCACCAATCTCTCACTGCAGCGGACACAGTAGGAACTAACACGCAGAAGTGGGGCTCCCATTATATACTCTGGGAATATGATGGTAAGGGGGTCTGGAACATTCTGAAGGATCACAAAATAACCATTGTGTGAATACATAGAGGCCCACTCAAAGAACTGACATTACAGATGAACCTGCTGTTCAGTTATCCTATGCAAAAAGTGATTAACATTTTTAAAATTGCTAGTGTTTTGTCTTATATAAACAAGTACATTCTCTTGTTGACCACTGATAGATAGTAATACAAAGAAAGACAGAGAACTAATAAGTAGCTAGTCTGAGCAAAATGTTCATCACTGAACACCTGCTTCCACCAAGATCAGCCCCTGATAACCTTTTCTCTCAAATCGGCCCTAGTTTTCTTCTTTTGACTCAAAACCAGGTCTGTTGTGAAACATATTATCCAATCAGTGGTTTCCATACTTGGCCCTCAGATATCTTGGAGCACAACACAGGCAATGTTCTGGGCTTGTGGAGGTTGTAGTCTAAGTACATATTGGGTCCCAACTTCGTTAGCCAGTACTGGTATCCTATTTTTTTTAAAAGCATGTTATAATGCATAAAGGTTTTGATGAGGCGCCATCTTAAGATGTGTCTTGATTTATTTTAGGCCAGATGCACTTCTGGATCAAGGCCAAATGGTTGATCAGGCAGTTTTCCCAGGAGAACAGAGTCAGCTGGACTCCCATATGAAGATAGACAAATTCAAAGAACCCAGTGAAGAGAGCATACAGAAATCTTTGAACAGGTCTTTAGAAGACGCACAGCCTTGCCCAACTGACACATCAGATCTTCTAGGAAGTTCTGAAGTAACTACAGAACATGTTTCACAGATCTCCAAAGAAGAGCCTGTGCCCATAGAAGACAGTAATCATTCCCTGAAGAGGAGCTTTTTACATGGATCTAGCCATTCTCTGAAATCTGAAGAACAAGGGGAGGACACACACACCGGTGTTTCTAAAATAAACAGCAGACAGGTTGAACCAAAAGAAGCCGTGGTTGAAAGAGTGGATAACAAACCCAAAAAGGAAGGGTTCACAACTAATAGGCTGTCTGAAGGACCAAGACCTGAAAAATCCTTCAAACCTAAATCTGAAACCAGATGGGGCCCAAGACCAAGCTATGGCAGGAGAGAAGAAGGTAGTGACAGGCCAGTACGAAGATCTGGACCTATTAAAAAGCCTATTCTTAGAGACATGAAAGAAGAGCGTGAACAAAGAGAAGAGCGTGAGCAGAAGAAGGAACGAGAGGGGGAAAAACTACTGGGAAGTGAGAAAGTTGGCAAAACGGAGAAAAGGGAACAGCTGCAGGTGCCACCTGCCAAGCTAGAACCAGAAGTGGCCATTACAGACAGTAAAAAATCCTTGCAAAGTACACCACAGGCTACAGAGTCTGCAGACAGTCCCTTGGAGTCTATAGTTACACCTGCTGTGCAGCAGCCTCCTATCATGCCACAGGCAGCAGTGATTCCACCAGTGGCTCAGCAGCCACCTACGGCCCAGTCACCTGCACCTGTAGTTGCACCGTCTCCTAGTCCACAAGCTGGAGCTGAACTTCCATCCCTTACTGTCCAGCAGCCGCCAATTCAGCAACCTTCCAGTACGACAAAGGAAGAAAAACAGCCAGAGAAATTAGTTAACAAAGAAGGAACCATAGAGAGACCACGAATGGAAACCAGACCTGTAAAAAGAGAACCTGGTTTGCCTCCTAGAACATACTGGAAAGAAGCTAGGGAACGTGACTGGTTTCCAGACCAAGGATACAGGGGCCGTGGCCGTGGGGAGTATTATTCTAGGGGACGTAGCTACAGAGGTTCTTATGGAGGAAGGGGCCGAGGTGGGAGAGGCCATAATAGAGACTACCCTCATTACAGAGACAACAAGCCTAGAGTGGAGCATGTGCCTTCTGGTCCTCTGAGACAGAGAGAGGAGAGTGAAACCCGTAGTGAGAGTTCTGATTTTGAAGTAGTTCCAAAACGGCGGCGGCAAAGAGGCTCAGAAACTGACTCTGACAGTGAGGTGCATGAAAGTGCAAGTGATACCCTTCTATCAGACAAGGACAGTTTGAGCAAAGGCAAACATCCTAAAGGGGAAGAAAAAGTAGAAGTAAAAAAGCCTGTAAAGCCCTTTTTATCTTTCAAGCCTGAAAACAGTGTTCATGGGGAAAACCGAGTTCTAGACAAAACATACATGAAAGAAGAGGAAAATAAGCCAAAACCAGGTTTTCTTCCTAAAGGAGAACCTTCCAGACGTGGAAGAGGGGGGATGTTTAGACGTGGAGGGAGGGATCCAGTTGCCCGACCACCTCGGCAATCCACTCTTAGGAGACCGGGATACAGAGAGACACAGTGGAACCCTAGACAGACAGAAGCCACCAAAGTGGAAGATGGGGAATCCCAGCGAAGGCATGAACATTATGGCTCTGTACCATTGGATAAAAGGCCACCTGCAAAGTTTGAGAGGAAATTTGATCCTGCTAGGGAAAGGCCTCGAAGACAAAGGCCTGCACGACCTCCTAGACAGGATAAGCCCCCACGATTTAGGCGTCTGAAAGAGAGAGAGGCAGCATCAAAAATAAACGAAGCTACAACCAGCTCATCCTCAAGTGCTGCAGTGAGCAGTGCTATTAATGAACAGCCAAGTACTGCTTTGGATGTTTCCGGGAGTAAGACACCAGACCTGTCCAATCAAAACTCCTCAGATCAAGCAAATGAAGAATGGGAAACTGCGTCTGAAAGTAGTGATTTTAATGAGAGGCGTGAGAGAGATGAGAAGAAATTAGCAGATGTTCCTGCACAGGTAACTGCTAAAACAGGGGACGGTACACAAACCCCCAAAAGAGAAATAGCTAAGAGAAGTTTTTCTAGTCAGCGACCAGGGATTGATCGGCAAAATCGTCGAGGTAATAGCGGACCATCAAAATCAGGACGAAACTTCTCAGGCCCAAGAAATGAAAGGAGAAGTGGCCCTCCATCAAGAACTGGAAAAAGAGGGTAAGTTTCTCTACCACTAGAAAATAGTTTGATGTGAGACAGCTGTGTTAATGTGGTGTTGTTGTTGTTTAGAAAAGGGTAGTCTGGCAAGCAAGTGGCAGAGCTTCTGTCTCAAATCCAAAACAACACAGAGCAACATATATACAGAAAATTCAGTGCATTTATAAATTAGTTAGGTGACACTATGTGTTGAATAGCCCAAAAGGGAGCAAATACTTAATGCAGGAAGTATCCTTATATTTCCTTTGAAGCAATTATATTGACTTTAAAGGAAGCTGTTACTGATAATCACATAATAGGGATTTTGCAAATCAGCCCACAAAAAGGATCAAGTTATTGCTATTGTACCTGTAGGTAAGTTATTAACATTTAAATCAGGCCTGCCCAAAGTCTGGCCCGGGGGGGGGGGGGCAAATCCGGCCCGTTAGGCCATTCTGAGTGGCCCGCGGCTGGCTGGCCCACCCCTCCCTCCCCTCCTTCGCCCCATTTTTTTTATTATTATTATTCTGCCAACACCGACACCGCTGGGAAGCTTGGGCAGCTGGGTGTATGGGCTGTCTGCCGCCACCGGCACCGCAGGGGAAAGTGTGGGGGTGGGCAGGCCAGCAGGCCTTTGCCACCGCCAAAGAGCTTTGGGGTGGGCTGGCGGGCAAGCTGTTGCCACCGCTGGGGAGCTTGGGGGGGTGCAAGGTCGCACAGATCACCTCTTCCAAGGGGCGACCTGTGGCCACGGCTCCCTTTGCTTCCTTTGGTCCCCACCTTCCTTCTTTCCTCCCTCCCTTCCTTGTTCCCCACCTTCCTTTCTTCCTCTCTTGGTTTCCACCTTCCTCCATGCCTCCCTTGGTCCCCGCCTTCATTCCTGCAGGTGGGGCTTATGGGTCAGTGAGTGGGGCTTGCAGTGGGGTGGCAGGGTCGGGGAGCAACTGGCCCCTGATACATTCTCAGACACCAAATCTGGCCCTCCTTACAAAAAGTTTGGGCACCCCTGATTTAAATCAATGCATCAGAAGAAATGAAATATGGTTGGGATGATCTGTGTATAGGTGTCACACCATGCTGCTACTAGGAGACTATAGAATGCTGCTGAGGTCCTTCAGTTTATAATGTGGATTTGAATTCCAGAAGGAAGTGAGGTCTTTGGAATAATTAACCCATGATAGTTCAGTCTGTTGTTCAACTGAAACTTAAACAAAAATATTTTTACTAAAGTTGATAATGAGAAAAATAGTTACTTATCAAATTGTTACTTACCAAAAAAAAAAAAAAACAGGTGCAGGACTCATGAGCTTAGTACCCTTGCTCCTGTGAAGATATTTCTTAAGGCCTCTTCAATGAAGTATTTTCCTTTGTAAGATTAAAAAGAATTGGCCAAAAAGGGAGGTGACAGCAAGGGAAGGAGGATGAATGGCATTCTTGGATAAAGGAGGGGTGTTTCTGAGTAATACTATAAAGATGGATGAGTAATACTATAAAGATGGAGAAAGAAGGGTTCTTTTCTGGCTGAAATACTTCTTATTTACTAGCCACCTGAAGAAGTCATATTTTCTAGAAATAATTTCAGATTGAGGAAGCAAAGTAAAATTTCATAGATGAACTCATAGGGTATCTAGCCAAGAACTGCTGGCATTAATTGAAGATCCCAGAGGAGGACATTTTGAACTGCAAATAGATGCCAAATCTTGTATGTGATTGCCTAGATCAGGGGTGCCCAAACTTTTTGTAAGGAGGGCCAGATTTGGTGGCTGAGGATGTTTCAGGGGTCGGTTGCTCCCTCACCCTGCCAGCCCACTGCAAGCCCCACCCACTGACCCCTTGCAACCCTACCTGCAGGAAGGAAAGCGGGGACCAAGGGAGGGAGGGAGGAAAGAAGGAAGGTGGGGACCAAAGGAAGCAGAGGGAGCCGTGGCCACAGGTCGCCCCTTGGAAGAGGCGATCTGTGCGACCTTGCACCCCCCCAAGCTCCCCAGCGGTGGCGCCGGCTCGCCCGCCAGTCCACCCCAAAGCTCCTTGGCAGTGACAGAGGCCCGCTGGCCTGCACACCCCCACACATTCCCCTGCAGTGCCGGTGGTGGCAGACCGCCCGTCCGCCTAGCCACCCAAGCTTCCCAGCGGTGCCAGTGGTGTGGCCCGCCTGATCGCTGCCCCGCGCGTGTGCCCAACCTCACAATGTTCCGGGCTATGCCAGTGGTGGCGGCCCGCCCGCGAGCCGCTCTGTGCGTGTGCGCCTAGCTTCACAATGTTCCCAGTGGTGCCGGTGGCGGCAGCCCACCCGCGCGCACCCAGCCCCACAAGCTTCCTGGCGGTGCTGGTGGTGGTGGCCCGCCCCCTTGCATGCCCACCCAGCCCCACAAGCTTCTGCTCACCGGCCGGCCGGCCCGCCCAGCCCCTCAAACTTCCCGGCGGTGTCAGTGTTGGTGGAAGATTTTTTAAAAAAAAACATGGGGGGGAAGGAGGGGGAAGGGGCGGGACAGCCAGCCGGGGGCCACTCAGAATGGCCTGACGGGTGGGATTTGCCCCCCCCGGGCCCGACTTTGGGCAGGCCTGGCCTAGATGCACTTTTAACACGACAGTCACACACACACACACACACCGCCATTTTGCGGTTCAGGTACTGCGGTCCCACTAGATCGTGGGATTGCAGTACCTGTCCTGGCTCCAGCTGATTAGCGCTGGGGTTGGGGGTGGTCGTCGGGGGGCAATCGCATCAGCCCATGCCGCCAGCCCGCACTCCTCCGGTAAGCCTCGTGCGGGGGGCAGGGGTGATCGCATTGCCCCCCACCCGCGCTGCCCCAGGCTTCTCGGGGGAGCACGGGCCGGTGGCATGGGGCGCTGCCCTGCAATCTCCATTGAAATGTATTGGCTCAGTGCTTTTCAATGGAGAATTTTTTTCCCCATTGGAATGCATTGAGCCAATGTATTCCAAAGGGGAAAATTTTCTCCATTGAATTGCGTTGAGCCAATGCATTTCAATGGAGACGGCCCCGGCGGAGAAGTCTCGGGGCAGCGTGGGCAGGTGGTGGTGGGAGGTAAGATCCCGCAACACCGCCAGCTTGCGCCGCCCCAATACTTCTTGGGCTGTCGCGTGGTGGCAGGGGCATCTGATCGCCCACTGCCCCCCAGGCCCCACCCGAACCGCGGTTCGGGTAAGTCCCTAACCTCCGCGATAAGCGGGAGGGGGGGTACTGTAGTACAAAGAAGTTTTACAAACCTAAGTTAAAAAAATAAAGGAAGATTGTTTCTTCAGATAAAAAGTAGATGATCTCTGATGCTGAGACAGAGACCTATGGAAAGCCATTGTGCCTTCTACCTTGCCTTTAAGCTAGTAATATTCTTATACAGAAGCACTAACATATTTGTACCTTTCTGAGGGCCTTCATTTGTCAGTATTCTGTCTGCATACCTTGTGATGTGTACAAGAGATAATTGCATCTTCTCAACTTCAAGAATTATTTTTTGGCTGTATATGGTAATGAGCCATATGTCCTCAAGACCTTTGTTACATTACTTTTTCCCCTGTGGTTCTGTTTTTCTGGTATAGTCCATTTGAGGAACAGACACCGGTAGTAATTAATGCAGAGCCTGTCAGCAGCAGTTTACCTCAGGAAGAAAGTGGAAACAGCACTGCTGTTCTAAAAGGTTCCAAGGAGGTCATCAAGAAACGTGAAGAGTTGAAAACTGGCCCAAAGAAACCTAAAGAGAAAATGGATGCAATCTCTCAGTTTGACCTTAACAACTATGCAAGTATGTTCCAGATCTTTTTGAGAATCTTAAATGCCTTCTTTCGGGAATGTTTGTAATTTTCTGGAGCAGAATATGTTTTTCTTTCATCTTTAGCAACCAGATTTATTTTTATTTTTCCACTAATTTACATTAGCATTAACTATAGTTCTAAGTGAAATTTGTATCCTATTTGCAGGTGTTGTCATTATTGATGATCACCCTGAAGTGACTGTGGTAGAGGACTCTCAATCCAACTTAAACAATGATGGTTTTACTGAAGTGGTGTCAAAAAAGCAACAAAAACGCTTGCAGGATGAAGAACGTAGAAAGAAGGAGGAACAAACTGTGCAGGTAAGACCTTTCATACCATCACATATGCTTTTGTACAGAGAATTGTAGACTTTTTTGTTTTCAATTTTCTTGAATATTTTTCTTTCCAGGCCATATCTAGTTACATAGATCTAGATCTCTGTATATAAAAAGGTCCCATTTATTCAATCTTGTAATTCCCTATAGGTTGTAGGTTGCAGTGTGCATACATTTGCAGTGATTAACTCCTTTTTAAAATATCCATATGTCGATTATTTTCCTTAGGCAGCAGTTCTTATATTTTATCACTGATTGATAAAAGTTGCTTTGATATCTTTTGAGTGAAAAAGATGGTGGATGTTATGAGGGCTAGATAGATAATGCCTTGAATAACGAAAAACTTGAATTGCAAAAGGAAATCCACCGGTATAGGGAAATTCCCAATTCTGAAAAAAGGCAGATTTTTTTTTAATAATGAAAAAAATTAATTAATAGTTATTCAAGGCATTCGTTTGGGAAGCCTACCCTGACCCAGTAAAGCAGGGGAAGAGCTTCCCTCTTTTGCTGGGTTGGTGGAAAAGCCCCTTAGTCAACTGTTGGTCGTGATTTTGGCAGCTCTGCAGCTACAGTGCTTTCTCCTTCAGTGAGCGAGTGTCAGCCAGGGGAGGATCGGGCAGGTGGTGAATCCCATGGCTGAGAAGGGGGCAGCCAAGATCGGGTCAGTGGCATTTCAGCCAGGGGGAGGGTGGTGAAGTCACCACTGGCCCAATGCTACCCTGACTGACCTCCGCCCACTGAAGGAAAACAGCCTTTGCATGGCACAGGCAGGTGTTTTAAAAGCATCCTTGCTGTTCCAACCCCAGCGCTCAGGGCAGGGTCATTTTAAAACACCCGCCCTTGCATGGTAGCACACAGTCTGCCTCTCAGAAAGGTGGATGGCGTGCTACCCTTCAGGCAAGGAAGGATCGAAGGACAGGCTTTTGAGGAGATTCCAAAGCCTGCTCTTAGAGCCTTGCTTTCCCGAAGTGTAGCACTTGATCCGCCTCTCAGACAGCTGGATGTGGTGCTACACAAGGGCAAGCAAGGATCAAAGGACAGGCTTTTGAGGAGATTCAATCTTTGCTGCTTTGACCCCATCGCTCGGGGCAGGATTGTTTTAAAACACCCGCGGGTGAGTGGGTGCTCCCTTCATTTTGAGCTCTCAAAATCATGGCTGACAATTGCACCTTAGGCCATTGTTCAGCTTAAGGCTATGGATACTATTGTCTCCCTAACGAGCCTATTCAGGCCATTGTTCATCTTACAAGCCGAATTCAGACCAGGGTGACAAGAGGTCAAAGCTGACTGACTATAAGATGGAGGACTCGCACTAGCTGTATTCAGACTGATGAAGCTATTTGGGTGAGCAGAGAAACGTTTCTATCTCTCAAAAAAGAAGTCCAGTAGCCATGACTCAACTTCCTGATCTGTTGGAATGGATTAATTTCGTAATGCAAGGCATCACTGTAGTCTGGTTCAGCCAAGAACAATTTCCTGTGTTTCTTTTAGAAGTGATTTGTGGTAATGCATATTTGTTTCACAGCCTAATTAAGTGGTATTGGTAAATTACCTTTAAAGCATATCCCAAAAATCTTATGCTTAGGTGTGGACAAAAAAGAGTTCAAATGAAAAAGGAAGATGTTCAAATTCCAAACTGCCACCCAGGTTTGCCAAAAAGCAACAGCAGGCAACAGCGGCAGCGGCAGCAGCTCAGCAAGTCCAGGCTCAGCCACAGATTTCATTGCAATGCGTGCCTCATATTTCAAATACACAGACTTCAGCTCAGCCACCAACACAGACAACCTGTATAGTGAACAACAGCACGGAATACACACCAGCAAATAAAAATCTTCAGAGTACACCTTCTCATAATTCTGTGGGAACTGAATTATGGGACAATAAAGCGTCACCTACAGCAGTCCCGAGTGACATCTCTAAAAAATGTAAGGGTTCTTTTTACTATCTGATTAGAAATACTGCATAACAAAGAATGCATGTAATCATTTTCTGGGCTCCTCAGTTAATAGGGGAATGGTCATTATTTGAAATTTTGGGACCATCACAGATATAATAATCTGTTTTTGAGACGAGGCTTGTCCACATTATCTCCTAGATGGGCCAGTACTCCTAATTTCTGTTCTTCCATACAGTGGGAGTGCTAGAGCAATAGATGATGGACAAGTTTGTTAGTGGGACTGCTAAGAGACCATTTGGTACTTGGATTGCTAGAAAATTCTGCAAATAAATAAAGTTTTTTACCTGTGCTTTCAATATGTGAATACTTCTCTATACATAATGAAAACTGTTTATTACTTTGATATTGTATATTGGGTGTGTTTTTCTCTGTTTTCATAACAGAAACCTAAATCAGCATACCAGTTGGTCCTCACTCCCCCAAGAGAAGGGCTTTTAAGTGATTTACCAGCACTGTAAGCTGGTTGTTAGAAAAAAAAAGGAAGCTACTAGAAATTTTCCTGAAGGTGGAGTCTTGCTATATGTTAGGCTTTATAGGAGAGCCCCTCCCAAAGAATGACAACCTCTACAGATGTGCTCATTTAGGTTACTGGGCTCCAGTTTCTGTAATGTTGAAGTAACTTAAGTCCACAAACCAAACACTCATAATACTCTTCTGTTCTTCCTCCTGAGCTAATCTGTGGTATCTTTTCAAGAAGATGGGTTCAGCTGTGAGGTGGGGGGAAAGGTTTATGTTCTGTTTGCAAATACAGCAAGTTCTTGAGCCTTAGTTGATTTGCATAGATTTCTGCTACGTTGAACAGAATAAAAGAGACTAGGAAAGCATATATAAATTGATAGCTGTTGTGAATTTTTGGGGCTGTTTGGACATGTTCTGGAAGTTTTTCTTCCTGACATCTTCCCAGACTCTGGCCAGCATCTTCAGAGGGAAAGGAGCACAGGGAACTAGGAGTTCTCTCTGTGCTCTCCGGTATAGACTGAGTGAGACTGTGGTTTTAAAGTTGTGAGAAAGAGGAATCTTGTTCTATGCATGAGAATAGGTGTTAGTCATTGTATTGTGATGGAGGGATTAAGACAGGGGTGCCCAAACTTTTTGTAAGGAGGGCCAGATTTGGTGGCTGAGAATGTGTCAGGGACTGGTTGCTCCCCAACCCTGCCACCCCACTGCAAGCCCCACCTACTTTCTTAAAAAAAAACATGGGGTGAAGGAGGGGGGAGGGGCGGGCCAGCCAGCCAGCCGCGGGCCACTCAGAATGGCCTGATGGGCCGGGTTTGCGCCTGCGCCGCCCCCCCCCCTCCGGGCAAACTTTGGGCAGGCCTGGATTAAGAGGTTTCACTGCAATCAGGAGTGGCAGTAATCCTTCTTTGTAGTTGATGGGCGTTGTTAGCTGTTCTATTGTGTGAACTGATCACCATTGCTTGTGGCTGGGTGGGAATCATTGAACTTTGATCTTTTGCAAGCTGTAGTTTTCAATACTGAAAGCCAGGCTTTGTTGATTTTTAGACTTTCTTCTTTTTTTGTTGAAGCTCTGCTTATGTTTGTGGATTTCAGTGGCTTCCTTGAGTAGTCTGACATAGTGATTGGTAGTGTTGTCCAGTACCTCTATGTCCTGGAAGAGGATTTCCTGTACAGTTTTATGGTGTGTTCAGCTACTGCTGATTTTTCTGGTTTTTTGTCTCCAGTGTCTTTCATGTTCTTTGATTCTGGTCTGGATGCTGCGCTTTGTGTTCCCAGTATATAGCTGGCCACAACTACAAGGTATCTGGTAAACTCCTGCAGTGGCGAGTGGGTTCCTTTTGTCCTTTGCTGACCATAGCATCTGTTGTATTTTTGTGGTGGGTCTAAATACTGTTTGTAGGTTGTGGGGTTTTTTTTCAACACTTTGTCCATGTGGTGTACAACTCCTTTTATGTATGGCAGAATTACTTTGTTGGGTTTTTTCTTCTTCAGATTGGTGGTAGTTTTTTCAGTTTGATGGCTCCTTTGATTTCATTCTTGAAATAGCCATTTGCCTAAAGGGTCCAGTACAGGTGGCTGAGTTCAGTGTTGAGGAATTCAGTTTCACAGTTTCAGTTTGTGCAGTCAACAAGTGTTTTGATTATGCCTCTTTTTGTCTTGAGTGGTGGTTGGAATTTTTATTTAAGTACCGGTCTGTGTGGGTGGTTTTTTGTAGACCTTGTGGCCTAATTGGAGGTCCGGTTTGCCTTTGACCGTGATATCGAATGGGAGTTTCCCCTCTATTTCCCCCCCTCCATTTCTGTTTTTGAGAATACAGTAATACATCAGATAACGAATGCCCCTGATAATGAATTTTTTGGATAACAAATGGAAATTTCCAGATATAGGGCTGCCTCAGATATTGAATGCTTCCTATGGGCTGCCTCAGATAACAAATGTTTCATAATGTACCCTGGATGCATTGCACTCCCAGTAGTATGTGCAGGCATGGGAGGAGTGTTTTTGAAACCACTTGGGACCTTTTTTGATGAGGGACTTGGACCTTTTGAAATTGGAAAGTTAGGGAGCTGAGGTTTTCTTGCTTTTTGCTGTCCATTTCCATTGCTTTCCATTTTAAAACGGAGGGCGAGTTGAGTTGTGGTTTGCAAAGAATCTCATGGCTTCTTTCTTGTTGCTTTCCATTTTAAAACGGAGAGTGAGCTGATTTTGGATTTGCAAAGAATCCTCATGGCTTTTTTGTTCTCATTGCTTTCCATTTTAAAACAGAGGGTCAGCTGAGTTTGGATTTGCAAAGAATCCTTGTGGCTTTTTTCTGTGCATTTGACAGGAATGACTGTGTAGTGTTCCCCCACCCCATCTTGGTTTTATTGATCTTTGAACTGCTTTCCTTTGCATTTTTGGTGGGAAAAGGCTGGTATAGTCTTGCTGGTTTCTTTTTTTTCCTTGTTTGCATTGCACTGCAGGGGGTGTGTTGGGGGGCATCCCAGCTCTGGAAGCCTTTAAAGTGCACATTGTAAAGAGGTCTGGGGGAGAGAAAAAAAGCTTTTTTGCCTTTTTTTGAGATCTCTGGAATGGATGAATTGATCTCCCATTCATTTCAATGGGAAACTGCATTTCAGATATCAATTTTTTCCAGATAACAAATTGCCTGTGGGAACCAATTAAATTCATTATCAGAGGTACCAGTACATATATAAATTGTTGCATTCTCTATAGATAAATACAGTGTTCTCTGGGCCATTTTTTATTGCGAAAAATTAAACCGAAAAGCGGCTTCCCGTAGGAATGCATTGAAAACCAAATAATCCATTCCAGAGGTCAGAAAAACGGCAAACTGGAGCATTCTATTTAAATTTTTCTTAAACTGGGGCATCTCCATTCTTTTATCATGTGAACATCACACATCAATTACGAAAAAAAAACATAAACTGGGGCATTCCATTGAATTTTTTTTTCTTAAATCAAGGCATCCCCATTTCCTTTTTTTTCTTAAACTTACTTTTTCTTTGATTGAGACATTCTTAAACCAAGGTACCACTGTATTCCATTTTACCCTCAAGTTGCAGATTTTCTTTCATTTAAAAATGGTAACTTATTAGAGATCTGTCATTATTTGGCAGTATGGTCTTGTTACAAATTTCATGTGTGCATGACCAAATCATATTTGTTTTTCAGTTATCCCTTTGTGCTATCAAATTTTGTACTGACTTTGTTCTCTGAACTTCCAGTGGGACCCATTAGTCCTCCACAGCCTCCTTCAGTCAGTGCATGGAATAAGCCCTTAACATCATTTGGATCAGCTACATCTCCAGAGGTATGTAATGGTACAAACAGCCATATTATATTTTCTGTATTTTATTGTTCCTTATTGGGTTTTAATTTGGAATGGGCACTAGGGATGGGCATGAAACGGAAAAATTGTGATTGGTTTCGTTACTAACAAATGTTTTAAAAATTTCGTGCAAAATGAAATGGTAATGAACCTATTTGTTTCTGTATAACCCCCCCTCCCCGAGTCCTAGAGGCACCAAATTTGGTGTGATCCATCTCCCCTTTAAGCCCTCCAAATTTGGAGAGATTTGGAGTTGGGGGGGAGTTATTAAACTTTTAAAGTGGGTGCCCCCTGGAAAAAAATTTCTAAGCACCATTTTCTGTGCTTGAAAATACTGATCACAGGCACCTAGCAGCGTGAAAATCGCTGTGGAGCATTCGCTAACTCTCCCCTTGAAGCACTCAGCGAGGAAGGAGCGGAGGCAGGCTCAGTAGTGTGAGTCCTCTTTGGAGGACACTCTTCTCTGCCTGCTGCTGCCTCCCAGCTGGGAAGCAGTGGGGAATCTCACAGCAAGGGGGCTGAGAGGGGAGTGCTGACATCAGCGCTCCCCTCTCAGCCCCCTGCTGGGGATACCCTTGCCTAATTTTGTTTCATTATTAGTATGTAACAAAGTTCTTTTGAAAAGTTTCATTACGATATGAAACAAAACGTGGAGGGACAAAACGGAACAAAATAAAACTCAATTTTTCCGTATCATGCCCATCTCTACTTCTAAGTCTTGTTCTGCAACCTGCTTCTTTACTGTGTAGCTTGTAATAGAATTTGCAAAACTTTAAATTAATACCAGGAAGTATAGTTTAGTGACTTTCACTTTTAATCAAAGCAGTATGATTCCTATGTCTTTGTTGCTTAAGGCAATGAGCTAAGATTCTCTCTGGCCTCTGCCACTTTCCTAATACAGTGGTACCTCGGTTTAAGTAATTAATTTATTATCTGGGCTGTTTTGTATTACAAAAAAAAAAAAATCTTAAACTGAAATGCAGATTTCCATAGAAAGCCAATTAATTCTTTCAGGGGATCAGAAAAAAAGCGAACTGGGGCATTCTTTTTGTTATGCAAACGTCACACATCAACTTTTAATGCCCTATGGGAAAAAACTTAAACTGAGCATCCCATTGGGGAAAAAATCTTAAACCCAGGCATCCCCATTTCCAATAATTTCTTTTCTTAAACTGAGTTTTTCTTTAAACAAGACATTCTTAAACCGAGGTGCCACTGTATTGGTTCAAGCTGCTTAAGGCAAATTCTGCTTTTAAAGAAAATGCATTATTTGGCTTATGTTAAAGATGTTGATACAAGTTAGGGGTAATGCTTTTACCTAATATTATTATGTTTAATTGCTTTTAAATATTTAAATAATATACTTCTAAAGCTTTTAATATTGTTTTTTAATGTAAGTTGCCCTGATTCCTTTTTTAAAAGAAAAAGCAGGGTAAACTATTTTAAATAGAGAAAGGAAAGTTACAAATTGCTTTGGCGGAAGTTTCATCTTATTTTTCAAAGTAGATTCTAATCCATGTTCATTAAAACATTTTAGTAATTCACCTTCCGTCAGTGTTTTAAAAGAAAAACATTAAACGAGTCTATAGGTGTCAGATCTCACCTAGTTAGAAGACTTAAACTAAGCTTTTTAAAGAAGTCAGCAAACAAGTAAGATGACATCTAAATGACAACCTGTAACTGTGGAATTGTACATTTGTATCAAATAGTGACAAAAATGTTAAAAATCCTCCTCCCCAACAAATAGGTATATCTGTTGTTTACTAGTTTACCGTGTAACAAGTGTCAACAAGGTTTACGCTCTTAAATAAAATTGATAAAATCTCACCTTTCCTGATAACTTAAATTTGATGGTACCATTTGAGCTATATTAAGATACTTAGCATAGTACTTTATTCTCCATCTTGGCCTTTGTGAAGCTACACAGATGGGTTTCCCAGGCACCCCTGTGCGAGAGGTCATACTTCCCTAGCAATAGGAAAGTTCGTTAGTCTCCGCCCCCGCACCCTGCGCATGTGGGTGGGTGTTCCCGCCTAAACGCCTCAGTTCCTCTTAACCGCCACAGCTAGAGGTTCTAATTCGGTAGTCTACGTGACAATTGTTTTTGACTGGATTTCGATGGATTTTTGACTTTATTTTGGCTTCGGATTTCGACTAATGCCTTTTGCTCAACCCTTCAAACGCTGTTCTGGCTGCTGCAGAAAAATCCCTCACACTGACGGCCACGACAAGTGCCTTTTTTATCTCAGAGAGCACCATCGGCCTGAGGCCTGCTCCATTTGTAAGGGATTTAGCTCTCAGGCACTTAAGAATCACCGAAATTGGCTTGCTTGCTTCCTTTTAGAGTGTTCCCTCCAACTGCAACCGATGGAACACAAGAAATCTTCTCCGGACCGTAAGTCCGAGGCGTCGGGGTTGGGGGGGAACCCAAGAAAATCCACATCCTCGAGGGCGTTTCTAAGTTGAAGGCAAAATCGACCTCCAAACCTTCAGCGCCCAAGCCTCTTAAACTGGCAAAGTCACTGAAGCTGGTTTCGACTGCGGCTACGGTTTCGCCCAAGATTCTGATGGTAGAGACTGAATTTTCGGGTTTGACGACTTCCATGGCCACCCACCCTGGATTTCTCCAATTGCTCCCATCAGACTTGTCGGATTCGTCATCGGATGATGACGGGGAGTTGCCGCCCCATATCACTTTAATGGAGGCCACTTCAACTCCAGAGACTGGGACCCATCGGTTCGCTCTCCGTCAGTCTCCTTGGCTCCAGAGACTGGGACCCGTCGGTCCGCTCTCCGTCAGTCTCCTTGACTTCTAAAGCGGTGTCCTCCCCACTACCGACGGTTGAGGTCGAACTCAAGGAACGAGCCTCCTCTCTGCCTCCTCTCCCACCAACGGGTTCATCCCGTAATGAGAAGGCTTCGAAGAAGTCCCACCAGAAGCAAGTGCAACTTCCACCATTGGTGACTGTTTCGAACCCGTCCCTCGGATTCGACCTTCCGGTCCTGCCTTCGAACCCGCAAGCTGCCATCGCCACAGTGGTTGCGCGGGCACCCACCCCTTCCAAACTGAGCTCCGACGTCTCAGTTTCGACTGAGCGTCCGAAGAAGCGGCGCTGTACCGAACACCGGCAACCAGCTTCCTCCGTATCGGTACCGCCTATCCCTGCTTTTTCCTTGAAATTTGATGGACAACCATGGCCCATCTAGACCGTGGACTCGGAGAGGGAACAGCAGGCAGGAGCTTCTTCAAATATGAACCTTCTGAATCCGAATCTGAGGCCTCGGATTCGGTGTGACTCGTTACTTCTCCCAAATCCGAGGTTGAAGAAAAATCTCCACCATCCTCATCGGATTCGATGCGTAATTACACGAATTTTCTGGTACGGATGTCAAAGACTATTGATCTACCGATCCATCAGCAGCAGCCAAAAAGAGACTGCCACATCTTTGGCTGCATTGCCAGCAACGAGACGGCTCCTGTGCATCTTACACTAATTCCCTCCTTTCTCACCATGGTGGAGGACTCATTTCAAGCCCTGGGTTCGACGACTGTCTCTAGTAAGATGGGATCACTGTATCGCATCCACGATGACAAGGCACCCTACCTGGACAAACATCAGATCCCGAACTCGGTGGTAGTGGCTTCGTCACAGGTGCAGTCACGTACTAAACAGACTCCTATTCCCGCTTCTAAAGAAGGCCGGAAATTGGACTCCATCGGCAGGAATCTTTATTCCTATTCGACTTTACTGCACAAGATTGACAACTACCAATGGGCAATGGGTGCCTAGCAAAGAGACCTGTTGGCACACCCGCACCCTTTCCTGGAATTGATTCCAGAGGACAAGAGGGCAGAGGCTTCTGCCCTCTATGAGGAATCTATGGCATTGGTGGTGCAACAAATGCGCACTTCGAAGCATGCCTTTGACTGTTCATCTAAGGTACTCAATATATCAATCACCCTTAGACGGCATGCCTGGCTCTGGACCACTGGTCTTTCTGATGAGCATAAGGCTCAAATTGAGGCACTTCCTTTTGACGGCTCCGCCTATTCAACACATCCACTGATGATTTGATGGAGGACCGCCATAAAAAGCAAGATACAGCCAAAAAGCTGAATGTCATTCCTCAGAGGCCCAAGCAGCCCTTTCGATTTCAACCTCGAAGACGTTATTGGCCACTGTCTTCCCAATCCTCTGTCAGACAACCTCAGTGAGATCGGCCTTCCCAATCCTCCAATTTTTCCGGCTTCTCTAAATTGAAAAAGCCCAATTCTTCCTCCTCCGTCTCCAAACCTAGGGACATGAGATCTCGAGAGGATTATTGACTGTCCAGACATAATGCCTGAGTCCCATCCTAGAGGCTTGGGAAACAATTACTTTGGACCATTGGGTCCTTTCAGTGGTTCGAAATGGTTACCTTTTGGAGTTGCAAACCCTTCCCCCATTGGGGAATCTTGTTCTCACCCTTCCCTCCCCCTGTTTGTTGGACAAAGTTTCATCTCTTCTTCAGAAGGGGGCCATCCAGCGAGTCCCAAGAGGCCTTTCTCAAAGAGGTCTCTATTCTCGCTACTTTACTGTTTCAAAAAAGGATGGCGGACTGAGACCTATTTTGGACCTTCTTTTCCTGAACAAGTTCCTAGTTTACAAAAAGTTCAGAATGGTCACCCTAGAGAAAATCATCCTTCTTCTTTGCAAGAGACACTGGTTTGGAGTTGTGGATCTACAAGATGCGTACTTCGACATCTCCATCCAGCCAGCGCATCAACATCTTCGCTTCGCCGTGGGGGAAGATGTCTTCCAGTATTCCGCCATGCCATTTGGTTTGGCAACGGCCCCTCGGGTCTTCACCAAATGCATGACACCGGTTGCAGCACATCTACGCACCCTGGGCATTGTTATTTTCCCCTACTTCGACGACTGGCTAGTCGTCGCGGACTCCAAAGAAAAGGCTCGCCAGAACATCGCCACCATCCTCTCGACGCTGGACTCTCTAGGACTTCAAGTAAAATTCATCCCTCTCCTTTGGTGACCTTCATCGGAGCAATCCTCAACTCCACTCGGGCCATGTCGTTCCCCCCTCGAGACAGGATTGCAGAGACACTCAAACTGCTACAGTTATTCCATCCACTGCAACAACTTCAGGCCATTCAAATTCAGACACTTTTAGGGTTCATGGCCTCAATTACATCCATCCTTGTGCATGCAAGGTTGCAACTCAGATGACTCCAGAGCTGGTTCCTATATCATTTCGGTCCTCTACGGGATCCTCTATCCAAGGTTCTCATCATCCTGCCTGACCTGCCTCAGCATCTTGCCTGGTGGTCCAGCCACCCAAACATACTCTCCGGCCAGCCGTTCAGGGACCCATTCCCAACAATACAAGTAATAACAGACGCCAGCAACACAGGCTGGGGTGCAGTATGCCTATCTTACCAGATACACGACACCTGGACTCCTCCACATCAACGAGCTGGAACTCCTGGCCATCTTCAAGGTGTTCCGGGCATTCCTCCAACACCTCTCCGGCAATGTAGTACTGGCAGTGACCGACAACACAATCGCCATGTACTACATCAACAAACCGGGCGGAACTCATTCAGCACTCTTGCTAGATCTTACCATCTGTTTCTGGGACTGCTGCATCACCCACAGCATCCATCTGTTTGCAATGCACCTGCTGGGAGAAGAAAACAGAGACGCGGACGATCTCAGCTGCAGACAACAGTCAAATCATGAATGGGAGTTGCATCCCTCGACCTTCAACCATTTGTGCAACAGATGGGGCCGTCCACAAGTCGACCTGTTTGCCTCTCCCAAGAAAAAGAGGTGCCACATGTACTGTTCGAGAGCAGGCAGGGGTCGGGACTTGCTAGGGGATGCCCTCTTACTTCCGTGGAAGGACAGCCTGCTTTATGCCTTCCCTCCTATCCCCTTGCTTCACAAGGTGGTGGTCAAGATCTTTCAGGAGAGGCCAGATCTCATCCTGATTGCCCCTTGCTGGCCCAGACAACCCTGGTTTGCATCCCTTTTCAGGATGTCCAACAGCTACCTCCGTCTGGCTCCGTTTCCGGACCTGTTGTCACAGGATCACAGCCAGGTTCTGCACCCGGACCTTCCACGCCTCCAGCTGACCGCGTGGAGAATAGTGAAATGATAGAGTCTATTATATCCGCATGCCGCAAACCCTCCACCACTAAACTGTACCACTATAAGTGGAGGAGGTTTCTCTTCGATGCGGCAGACAGGGGTTTGACCCCATCAACTCCTCTCTGACTTGGATCCTCCAGTACCTTCTCCATCTAAAATGGTCTGGTCTTACCTTATCTTCGCTGCGAGTCCATTTATCAGCGATCATCGCTCACCAGCCTCCGATGTCTGCAGCGTCATCGTCCTTCAGACATCCTTGCCTAAAGCTCTTCCTGCGGGGCCTCAAGAACACCTTTCCTGATAGGAAACCTATTCCCCCACAGTCGTCCCTCTCGCTTGTTCTCAGGGCTCTTCAACAGCATCCCTTCGAACCCCTGGGAACCATAGACTTTAGACTGCTGACTTTAGAAACTGCTTTCCTAGTGGCCATTGCCTCTGCCTGCAGGTCCAGTGAGCTATGTGCTCTACGATGTGATCCGCCTTATTTACAATTCCATCGGGATAGGGTGGTGGCCTACCCTGACATCACCTTTCTACCTAAGGTGGTGTCATCCTTTCACATTTCTCAGCCCATCATCCTTACGGCCTTCTTTCCAAATCCTTCCACCAGAGTGGAAAGGGACATGCATACTTTGGATGCTAGAAGGGCCCGTGCATTCTTCTTCGTAGACTCTGTGAATCCACACAATGGGTCTTCGTGCCTGCGTGCCTGAGTTACCGGTCTTTCCAAAGCTCAAGGCGTATAAGCCCCTCCCCTCCATGCGCATGCTCACCCATCTCCCACCTTGCTGACTCAGTTCCTTTTTGCCGCCGCTGAGCGAGGTCGCATGTCTCCGAGCTCCTGCAAATAATAAGGAAAGTGAAACCTGTTCATTCAATTTGATTTTATTTTCTTTTATTCATTTTCCTCCCAAGTTCTCCCTCCCTCCAAAGTTATTAGTTTGACTTTTTCTTCGGACGCCCACCCCTAGGGCAGAGGGGTGGACACCCCCCCCGTAGTTGCGGGCGCGCCAGAGGTTTATGGCCACGGCAGCACTTTTTAAACAGTGTGAGGCCTGTTCAAATAGAATTCCGTTAGCTGATGGACATAGTTTGTGCCTGTATTGCCTGGGAGAGGCTCACCAAACTGCACTCTGCCCACATTGCAAGAAGCTAACAAAACCGGCCCTTGAACACCACATTGAATGTTTAAGGGCATATTTGTGGGGGAAATCCCTCAAACCGATGGAAACCCAATTGGAAGCATCTATGCCTTCCACTTCCTCAAAATCAAAGTCTTCAAACAAAGGGAAGACAATGGAAAAAAGGAAGAAAAAACATCTCCAGCCACCTCCGATTCCGGAGAAGAGATCAAAAGACTTGGCTTCCGATGTGCGAATAATGGTGGCGACGCCGAAACCACCCGTGCTTGGTTCGAACGAGTCGCGTGGCGTAGAGAGGGTCCCGAGCTCAGCGCAGGTTGGCGCCCAGTCTCCTGAGGTCACACGAGACGAGCCATGGTCCCATGCCTTTGAAAATCAGGCGGCGGGTACCTGGGAACCCCCTCATAGCCCTATGATTCTATCGGGCTTACCGCCAGGCCAACTTGTCCATGACACGGACATGGCCACTCTCAGCTATAATCCGTTATCGCACCTACAAAATCTACAGGCTGCATCCACTACTTCAGCTCTTCAGCACTCAGACATCGAAGAGCAGGGTTGGAACCCCCCAGACGCCTGGGCATGCAAAGATCGCCCACCATGAGACCAGGCATAGAAGAGAGAGTGGTCCATGACACTGGGCAACACTCGAGAGGCCAACAGCCTACGGCATCCCCAGGCAGGGGCAGAAAATGGACAAGGGCAGAGACCCATGATACCACCACCTCGCCCTCGTTCTCTCCCAGACGTCGCAGAACTTGACGTCGGCAGGGCAAGCGACACAGACGTCATGAGTCGTCTTCCTCGTCATCTTCAACGCAGCGTCACAAAAGTAAACACCATGCCAAAAAGAAGCGACGTCATGCTCGCATGGTGTCTAGCTCATCTGACACCGATTCCTCTACTTCTTCTTCCGCCTCCCCCAAACCTAGAAGGCATAGAAGGGGTACACCAAAACCAAGGGCTCAGTGCCCTCTGGCGTCTAACACCGACACCATTCCAGCTGCAGGCTTCCCAATTCAGTACCCGCAGGTCCCCACCGACGTCACACCACAATCAGTGGCTCCTCAGGTACCTCAACCGCAGCAGCCAGACTCACCAGCTACTATGGATCGCCCAATAATGGACGATTCTGACACAGGAGCAGCTTCTCAATCCTCCCATAGGTCGACTCTCTCAAAATCCAGACACTCAGAGACTGATATACAAGAGAAACCATCTTCCACACCAACAGAAGATTTTAAAAACTATTCACAGATGGTACATAAAATTGCACAAGTCATGGGACTCCAAGTGCAACTTCCAACAGTCAGCGATGCGTGTAAGTTTTTCGGCCACTTACACAAAACCAGGCCACCTCCATTGAGGATGGGATTCATCCCTTCTATGCTGGATAAAGCCAAATAAGCCTGGGCCAAACCTTCTTCCAACCCCTTGATTCCAAGAAGAATCAACAGCCTGTACAAGACACGTGGTGATGGCAGAGACTTCCTTATGAAGCACCCCCTACCCAATCCTGTGATAGTGGATGCCACACAAAACAGAGGGAAGTCACATTCCAATACTACCCCGAGCAATAAGGAGGCTCGGAAGCTAGATCTCATTGGCAGGCGTCATTACTCCCTTGCCTCATTCTCTCTAAGGGCGCTGAACTACCTATGTGCCATGGAGGCTTATACACACCACCGCCTGCTCACCTTTCCTGAATTCATACAACTTCTTCCGGAAGAACAAAAGGCCAAGGCACAGGCTTCATACTCGGAGGTTCTCTCCCTGATAGACTACCAGATGATAACCTCTCTCCACATCACAGATGCAGCCTCTAAACAGCTGACGACTGCTGTACACCTCCATCGTCATGCCTGGCTCAGAACTGCCAATATCACAGGCGATGCCAGGAATCGTATAGAGGATTCCCCATTCGATGGAGAAGGGCTCTTTGCAACCTCCATAGACGCATCACTGGATAATATCCAAAAAATGAGAAAAGCGGCCAAATCTTATACATACCAGGGAAACTCCTCACAATCATCCTCCAGACCTCCAGCGTCATCCTGGAGAAGACAATATACACCGTCCCATCAAAGAACCCAGGGACGATACAGGCCGCAATACCACCAGTCTCCATACCAACGCCCGGCACCACAGCCAAGACAATGGCAACAGCAGCAAGCCAGAAGGTTCGACCGCAAACAAAAGGAGTTGTCCTGACCCGGCTCCTCCACACCAGGATATCCGGCTGAATCCCCTCCTACCGACGTGGCAAAGCATCATGCCAGATGCATGGGTATTGTCAATTATTGAAAGGGGATACTGAATTCAATTCCACCATCGGCCCCCACTGGGAAGAGTAATCTCTACTCCACCCTCCCAAGTACTAAGGGAGGAAGTGGCAGCTCTAATAAAGAAACAAGTTATAGAGCTAGTACCATCAGGAGATCAATCGGGCTTCTACTCTCGATACTTCACAATACCCAAAAAGGACGAAGGCATTCGTCCCATTCTAGACCTTCAAAGACTAAACACCTTCATTCGAAGAAAAAAATTCCGCATGGCTACACTAGACACCATCATTCTAATGCTGCAACAAGGAGACTGGTTTGTCGTCCTCGACCTAAAAGATGCATACTTCCATCTCTCCATAGCCCCCCAAGACCGGAAATACCTTCGCTTCCAGATGGGAGGCTCAACTTATCAGTTCAAAGCCCTGCCCTTTGGTCTCTCCTCCGCCCCACGGGTGCATGGCACCGGTGGCGGCCTTCCTCAGGCTCCAGGGAGTCCAAGTCTTTCCATATTTAGATGACTGGCTCCTGGTGGCACCTACAAAACAAAAGGTAGCGAAGGACAGAGACCTCACCATAAGGCTCCTAACATCCTTAGGACTTCGACTCAACAAGAAGTCCACCCTTTCCCCCTGCCAGTCCATAAAATACATAGGAGCACTCCTGGACGCCCAAAAGGCAGAGGCATACCTAGCTCCAGATCGCCCACGAAAAATCAAACAGGCTCTGCAGCCGTTTCAAACCTCCACCAAGGTGTCGGCACTCCAAGCCCAACGCCTACTAGGCCTGCTGTCCTCCACAACAGCCATCCTACCACATGCCAGACTCCGCATGAGACCACTGCAAGCATGGTTTTTAACCAGGTTTCGCCCACACTGCGACAACCCTTCAAAACGGCTCAGGGTCACCTCTTCCCTTCTCATCAGTCTGAGGTGGTGGAAATCCTCCCGCAATCTCAAAGTGGGACGACCCTTCAGGCAACGTTACCCATCCATCCAGGTAACAACGAACGCCAGTACCACCGGCTGGGGCACCACATGCAACCACCTCTCTATCCATCACAGGTGGACACCCAAGGAGCAATTCCAGCATATCAACTACCTGGAGCTTCTTGCCATTTTCAAAGCCCTCAAAGCATTAGAGCTCCTCCTTGCCCACAAAATGGTCCAAGTAACTTGAATAAGCAAGGAGGCACTCACTCGAAATCTCTACTGCACCTCACCCTCAAACTTTGGCGATGGTGCATAATCAAAGACATTCACCCAATAGCCATACACATTGCATCATGCAACAATGTTGTGGCAGACAAACTGAGTCGCCTCACTCACGACAACCACGAGTGGAGCCTCTCAGAAGCGGTGTTCCGCATCCTCTGCACCAGGTGGAGAACCCCGATCATGGACATGTTTGCATCTCAAGCCAACGCCAAGTGCAATTCCTACTGCTCCAGGGCAGGCATCGGCAAACACTCACAGGGAGATGCCTTTGCCACCAACTGGCCCCAGGGTCTCCTTTACGCGTTCCCACCAATACCTCATTCAGAGAACCCTGTTGAAGATCAGACACCACGGAGCCCACGTCATCCTGCTGGCCCTGTGGTGGCCGAGACAGCCATGGTTCCAGGTCTTACAAACAATGGCGACCAACACCATCTGGCTGCTGTCAACGCCAGATCTCCTCACACAACACCAGGGTCAAGTCAGACATCCAGACACCCTGACTCTCCACCTGACGGCATGGTACATCCGCTAACAATAGCAGAGGTACTCACAAACTCTAGGAAAAAGTCTACAACTAACCTGTATGCACATAAGTGGTCATCCTTCCTACACTTCGCTCGAGCCAACTCTCAACCCTCGAGCCCAACCAACATCCAGGTCCTCCTGGAATTCCTTCTTTTACTCTTCAACAGGGGACTCTCTCTATCCACCTTGAGAGTCTACACTGCAGCCATAGTAGCACACCAGCCATCTGATTCTGAAGCTGCAGCCCTGTTTACACATCCCAAGCTAAAGAGGTTCCTAAGAGGGATTGCTAACCTCCGTCCACAATACAGAGCCCTGACACCACAATGGTCTCTCTCCTTGGTGCTTAACTGTCTAACCAAACTGCCATTTGAACCTATGGCTACCACATCTCTGTACTTTCTTACCCTGAAAACGGCATTTCTAGTGGCAATCACATCCGCCAGAAGAGCCTCAGAACTCGCTGCGCTCAGAGCGGACCCGCCGTTCCTGAAATTTCATCACGACAGGGTGGAACTCCGTCCAGACATCACTTTCTTACCCAAGATAGTGTCTTTGTTCCACGTGTCTTAGCCACTTATTCTCCCAACCTTCTTCCCGAACCCAACTATTCACCTGGAGAAAACGCTCCATTCACTCGATGTCAAGAAAGCACTCCTCTTTTACACCTCCAGGACAGCTCCTGTACGAAAAACTCACAGGCTCTTCATCAGGACCTCTGAACCATCTCGAGGTCACCAAGTCTGCCCTCAATCCATCTCCAGATGGATCACCACAACTATCAAAATGGCATAGGATACTGAGCATGTCTCTCTACCTGTCACGCCTCGGGCACACTCCACAAGAGCAGTAGCCTCCTCCACTGCCTTCATGAAAGGAGTGCCCTTGGAAGACATATGTAAAGCGGCAACCTGGTCTCGACCGTCCACGTTCCTGAAACACTACAGGCTAGACGTCCGGACACAGAGATCGGTCGCATTTGGCAAGGCAGTTTTGACAACTGTACTACCATGACTACCCTCCACCGGTAAGTCAGCTTGCCAGTCACCCATTGTGTGGATTCACAGAGTCCACGAAGAAGAAATGCAGGTTACTTACCTGTAAGTTAAGTTCTTCGAGTGGACCTCTGTGAATACACACCACCCACCCGCCTCCCCTCTCTCCGTCATGGCTCGTTGTACTCTCTAAGGGTCAGCGACGGACCAGAGGGGAATTGAGTCAGCAAGGCGGGAGATGGGTGAGCATGCGCATGGAGGGGAGGGGCTTATACGCCTTGAGCTTTGTAAAGACCGGTAGCACAGGCGCGAAAACCCATTGTGTGTATTCACAGAGGTCCACTCAAAGAACTTGACTTACAGGTAAGTAACCTGCATTTCTATGTGTCTAGAACTGCAACTTTCCTATTGCTAGGGAAGTCTGACCTCTGGCGCAGGGGCGCCTGGGAAACCCATCTGTGTGGCTTCACGAAGGTCCACTCGAAGAACCACCTTTACAGGTAAGTAACTGATTCTTATAAACTACCTTCTAAACAAGATGGATTTTTTGCACATTGGTTGCTGTCTTTGCCAAGGTTAGGAACCATAGGTATATAACCCTCGTACAATGCTTGATTAACTTGAAAAATAATAACCCAGGGTCTTTGTTAGGGATCAACAGCTGGACAGGACAGTGGAATTGATTTGGGAATAGAACCTATTCAGTTTGGAGCTCCAGCTTCCAGTGGGAGCGACAATGAAATTGGCACAGTTTCGGAGAAACCCTCGGAAAAGCTTCTTGAACCAAAAGAGCAAAGGCAAAAGCAGCCCCGGGCAGGACCTATAAAAGCACAGAAGGTAGGTGAAATTTTACTATTTAGGCATTCTTGCAGTTTTACAACAGGAAATAGAATGAATCTCCATACTTGGTTATGCAGTCTTGGAAAAGCAGAATTAGTGGATGTGGATAACTACTACATAAAATGGCTAGATATTTCTGTCATATGGTATAAATATTGTGATTGCTCATGATTATATCTAGAAAATGTGGGACATCTTAGTTTTCAGAACTGAGATTAGGTGCTCAGCCCACAATGGTAATATTTAATTTGTTTCTTTGGTGCAGCTAGCCAAAATGATAGCCTGAGGACAGGAAATTTAGAGCATCAATTGGCTTGAACTAAGGGTGGTAAAGCTAACCTCAGTTTCCCATTCAATTGGTATAGAGGATCCAAATCATCCTCTGTGCTTGGGCAAGTTTCACCTCGGTAAAGGAGGAGGTGGGAGGAAGCGCAAAGCTACAGACAGTTCAGATGTTTTTAGACTTGGAAGAGGGCATGGATTAGGGCCTGGTAGCAACATAAAGTGAAAGCAGTGCTGGCAGTTGATTCTGTTGTCTGACAAAGGTACTTCTCTTATGCTCACAAGGATATCAACCATTTCCTTAGGGATATGCCTCTGATAACTCCTCCAGTATTACACAGGTTCCTCACATTTCTGGACCCCATCAGGCTCAGATCAGTGTCTTTAAAGCACCGGTAGTGGAGGGTGTTCATCCTCACTGCCGTTGCCTCTGCAAACAAAGTCTCAGAACTGAGAGGTTATTCCGCAAATTCAAAACCATATTTCTCTGTTGACTGCCTGTCTTTATTCCAAAAGTTTATTTCACTTTTAATTAGTACTAGGATGCCTAAACCCTTTGTCCAAATCCATACATGCCTCTAGAGGAGGAGTCACACCTGTTGAACATCAGGTGGGCTTGAAGATAATTTTTTCCACTGTTTCTTTCTTTTCAATCTAAGAACATAGGCATGAGCAAACATTAGCCAGGTGCATCAAAGCCTGTGTGGCCACTTGCTGCAAGGCTTTTGGTAGACCACTTCCTAGGGATATTGCTGCTCATTCTACATGAAATGTACCACCTTGATGGCATTGGGCATATGTAGGACTGCAACCTGGAAGATGCTATCTTCCTTCATGTGGCTTGATAGCATGGGTTTCTTTACCTCTACAAAAGCAGTTTTTGGACATAAGGTTCTCTAGCAGATGGTTCCCCTGTAGAGGAGGTGACCTTGTCAAGGACTGCAGTTAGCCAAAGAACACCATCTGAGTCCACCCTGGGACTTGGCACTGAGGTAGGTTCCACTGTAAGGTGGTCCTTTCCTCTGAAGGAAAGATGTTTCCTTTATATAGAGGAGAAGGACATCCTTCCCTACCCAGTTCCAGCTGGTATCAGAAGCTGTTGGGGTAGTTTGATTGGTTGTGATATGGGTCTAAAGGGGAAATAAAGGCTATCTCTTTCCCGGGGACAGTATTATGTCAAATATACAGTACCTTGATTTGAATTCCAGCATTGGGCTTAGTGGCCTTATGGATGCTTTCCAGATCCATTTTTTATGATTCTGTGATTTTACTGTTACCTATTCCATTTTTTGTCCTGATTTATCAAGTTGGAGGCTTGGAGACAAGACTGTATGCATAGGTTCTACTCACCACCAGAGGGAGCTAGGTGGTTTAAAAGGACTGGTCCTATCTATCATTGTTAGTGCACGGGATAATCCATTGTCCTTCTCCCCCTGTATAAGAGGAATAACTCACAGTTAGTGTCAGTGTGATTTTCCTATCCCCCTTTGTATCCCAAGACTCTCTGGGCTCCCTTTTGACCAGGGGAAACACTTGGAAACATCCAGAATTTTTTTTTGGGGGGGGGACCAGCATTAGAACTACCATTGTCACTCTGGTACCTATTTTTGCTAGTAAAGGCTTCTGTCTTTAATAGCGAATATACTGACAAAGATGCTTGGATGAGTAGCAAAATGTTTCAGTCTCACAAGAAAATAAGTCCAGTTGCCTTTACTCAACTTCCAGATGCAGTTAAAGTGGTAATTGATTTGTAAACTAAATTGCACTTGATTCCAACTTATCAGTAATTTATTTTATTTATCACCTTAACAACTTTGTCTTAACAGATTCTGTTGGAAAACTGCCCAAAATAGTGTTTTACACAATTCCTGCTATGAGTTATTTAGTGATAAATTAATGTTGGCTAATTATATACAAAGGAACAAATATTTAAACTGGATAGAACTGGATATTGTACATTAACCAACATGTAATGGTTTTATGGAAGTCATATGAGCTAACTAAGAGTTAGATTTAAATTGGATTTGGATGTAAATGGTTTTTTTTAATTTGTAGATAACCTTCATTTTTATTACACACGTTTATTACTTGACAAGATGATGGCATAGCAACACAATTGCTGTTTATACTCCTACCTGTGAAATTAGCATCTGAAAATGTTCATTCTGAAATTTCTGAATGCGTTGTTTAGCTTCCAGATATAAGTCCAGTTGAAAATAAAGAATACAAGCCAGGTCCAATTGGGAAAGAACGGTCACTAAAGAACAAAAAAGTAAAAGAAGCTCAGCAAGGTGACGCTGAGGGGCAAGAAAAACCCAGTCCTACTTCAGTCAGAAATTCAGACTCCATTGCTTCTAAAGAAACGAAGACAGCTGCTGAGCTTAGTACTGAAATAGGAACAATGATATCAGTGTCAGCTTCTGATTTTGGAACAACCCAGAAGGTAAGAAACAAACAGTAGCTAATTCACCAACAGCAAATATAAAGAATTGTGTTACAACTGAGCATAGCCTAATGCAGTATCTGGTGGGGTGAGTCGACTAAAAACAGTTTCCATCAACAAACTAGGAAGCAGTCCCCAAAACATCTTTTTTTAAAATTACATTTCCTAGATGAGTGGGGGGGAAATGAAGTTTGTCAAAAATGTTCAATTTGTTCAAGACATCTTTTCTTTTTTTTAAATGGTTGTTTTTAACTTATCTGTGAAATTATATACAGTATAAGCTTGATGCTTTTTATTTAGCTGGTCAGTTTATGGAGCAGAGAAATGACATGTTCTAGCTTTTATGTGTTTGCATGCTATTTAATCTGTAACCAGCTTCTTCAACTTTGTTTGTTGCAGGAGTCTGTAACAGACTATACAGCACCTTCTTCACATTCCAACACAGTGGCAACAAGCAGTGCAAATATGGAAGAAGCTTTAGTCACAAATGTAAGCATATTAGTCATTTCAGGCTATAGCTTGTACATTTAATTGCATTTTAAAGTAAGTATCAATGTTTTAAGGTTTCTATTATGGCAATCTGGCTAAGATATCAAACAATAAACTACACTCTGTGGATATATTTTGGTGTGGAAAAGCCTTTTCTAAATTTTGTTTAGGATGTGTTGTTGTCACTTAAAATTGTTATATTTTTTTCAAAAGCCTAATAACCATATAGACATATTAGCAGTATTCAGATTTAACGGCATCTGGAAAAGCTGACAAGAGGTGTGTAAGAGTGGCAATTGTTTATATAGGGTTTTCAAGCTAGGTTATTTACCTATTATACTAATGTGTGATACTGTGTCATATTAAATGTGCACCAGTTGATATGTTCATAGAACAATTATTTCTTGATTTGTTAAATCTGTGGTTTAATACACTCAGAAGGATTACATGCTGCGTGCTTTATAGGTCTACATCACACTGACAAGTTCCACCTTATATGCTGATTCTGTATCCATGTTATCTGCAATTGTCACTGTTGGAACCTAGTGTGCAGTACAGTAACCCCCCGCTGATCGCGGAAGTTAGGGACCCACCCCACCCGCAATCAATGAAAATCTGCAATATGCAGAAGAGGGCGGGGAGGCGATTGCGCGCCTGTCTGAGAAGTCTTGGGGCGCTGCGCGCCGGCAGCAGCAGGGGGGTCTGACCTCCCACCACCGCCCAACCACCGCCCGAGACTGCCAATGCATTTCAATGGAGATTGCGGCCCCGGCCCCGGGCCGCTCCGTGAAGCTTCGGAGGGGGCGGGTGGTGCCAGGGACCGACCTGATTGCCCCCCCCCCGCGGTGCAGGTACTGCGATCCCGCGATGTAGCGCGAAATGGTGTGTGTGGGGGGGTGACTGTACATATACTTGACTCTTCCTCTCACCCTTTCCCCATCCTTTCTCTTGAATCGGTTTGCTCATATCTTTGATTTAACATATCCACAGTTAATCCTGGAATGGATTACCAGCAGATATAGGGGGAATACTGCATATATTCACACACATGCACACATCTGAAAGTTGAGTCATGGCAACTGGATTTTGAGAGATTGAAACATTTTTCTGCTCATCCATACAGCTTCTTCAGTCGTGTTTGGATGAGCAGCAAAATGTTTCACTCTCTCAAGAAAATAAGTCCAGTTGCCATGGCTCAACTTCCAGATAAACTCACTTGGATGACTGAGAATCTTCACAGATACATGCACACATAAACTTAGCTCACTTTCTGTGGAAAGCTGCCATCTGAGAGAGAAATGTAGATTGGATATCTGTTACACTGTTTTTTCTCACTTGGAGCAAAATCTATGTTAGGCCAATTCAGGGTTGCAAAATGATGTACAAATTTTCAAGTACTGTACTCAATATGTCTTCATTGGGCTAGGTGGTGAACCAAGCAACAAAACAAAATTCTTAGAGTCTGCATTTAGTTAACAGTCTCCAAATGAATTTTGAAAGCAGTTGCAGATGAGTGTTGTCAGGTAGCAAGATAGATCTAAACTGTAGCCCAGATTATCTGGGGATATAGGAATAAAGAACAAAATTGAGGCTCTGCGTAATACTGCAGTAAAACGGTTTGTTATCCCAGAGGATAAAGCTCCATGTTGAGGTTATATAAAATTCTTTTGCCCGCAATATAATCATTCTATTGTTGAATTATCCCACTGTTTTTAGATGTAATCTCCACCATCATTCAGAAATCATTACTTATCCTTTACTTCTGAGATCTAATTCGATATTACTAAGGTCTTATCCTATATCAAAATTGGCATTCTAGTTAACAAAGAAACCACATGGGAAAAATCTACATCTTATTCAAGAATGGTATTTATTTTTATTTCCCACCTCATCTTTGTCCCAGTAGATAGACCTATGGAGGCTTACAAAAGATTTTTGAAAACTATATTGAAACCATTAAAATACAATCAATTGCAGTATTTTAAAAATAGATCATTTTCATCATTAAAGCATACTGAATAAAATCTTGTGTATTGCTTAACACCTTAGCTGCATCCACATGGAACAATCTTGGTTAATTGCAATGAAATTAATAAAAATGGAAATTAAATGCTATCTCTTATAATAATCTAACATGCTTTATCAATTCTAATTGTTATTTACTCTCTAGTCCCTCAATGGCCATAACATTAGCTTCTTGTCATATACTAAAAGTTCTCCTGAGTAAGCCTGCAGGACACACATTTTTCAAAACAAGAATAACTCTTACTAAATGCTTAAATTCCAGTGTCAGTGAACTATGTAAATGTACATGTTCTCACTGTCACTCTTTTTCCCTACCTCCTTGGACTCATGCACTATTTCACCCTCCCTTTCCACAAGTTTGAGGTCATTAGCTTCCTCTGACAAAATGATTCATACTAACCATGGCTTCCCTGCAAACTGAAACCTTGGTTTGAAGTTGCTTTTAAGCCCTTGCTTTGGATGAGTGAGTTACATGATTTAAAATGCATGAGGAACTTTTTCTTCTTGGACGGTAGAATGGGGAGAAGCATATGAGACTGTAGAGGTGTTGCTGTGTGGTGGTGCATCAAGCGCTAGAGGTCTATGCTAGAGAGCTCTAGAGGTCAGGGAGGCGCGGAAGTCGGTAACTCACAGCCGCGCCTTCTCTGTTGTTCGCCCCTCCCTATGGAACCATCTACCGAGTGAGCTGCGCCTTGCACAGTCCCTGCCCACCTTCAAAAAGGCTTTAAAAACTTTGTTCTTCAAGGAGGCATATGGTGACCTTATTTCTGTTTAATTTTTTTTGTCCACTGCTCCCTGCCGAGGGTTCTCCCTCTCTTGCTATATTGCCATTTTATCTATGTCTACTGATGTTTGTTTTTAATCTGATATTTTTAATCTGTAAACCGCCCTGAGTTCCATTATGGAAAAAGGAGTGGTATAAAAGTGTACCAAATAAATAAATAATAAATATGTGCTTGTTGCAATTCATGCACTCTTCTTTACTTCCTAACTTCACTGCTGTGAGGGAGATGGTACAGAACTTTGCATGTTCCTCTTTTTAAGGACTAAATAAAACAGGAAAAGCATAACAGTGAGTAGCATATGGGGAATAACCTCTGGTAGTCATGTAATGATTCCATAACACGGCAATTATAAAGCAGAAATACACTTTTGCTAGCCTTGGGCCTGGACAAATCAGTACAGATTCTCTAGAAATTGGTTCTTTATCGCATTGTACCATATTTCTTGTGTGAATAAATAATGTTCCAGTAACTTTGGAAGTAGAATGTTAGTGTTACAGTGTTGGTTAAATTAAAATAAAATGTTTTCACAAGTCAACAGAGGTTTTGTGGATGTTCCTGCCGCAGCTGAAAATGCAGAGAGATGATGGCTAGCAACAGAAGATTTCCCCTTAATATGGATGCCTTTTGCTCTGTGGCCACCTTTTCAGATTTAACAGTATGATATGGGGTTGGCAGAGAGCAGGATTGGAGCATCTTGCCAAGGGCACTGACTGTTGAAAATTTGTGTTTTATGAAGTGGACTGTTGTGGAACTGAATATACTTTGTTCAGATTTGTAATAGTGTTTGGAGCTTTCTGCATTGTATGTTTTGTTGAAAATGATTTTAAAGGCTTGAGATGGGTTATATTCGTGTTGGAGGACCTTGTAATTGTTTTCTGCTGTTGACTTTGATGTAGTGCATTTTAGGAGCTAGAGTTACTCATACTTATGTGTCTCTAAAGCTCTTGTACCTGCTGCATTTTTTATTCCCACGTTATTGCATAAGGGTGATTGTGAGAGCTTTGTATAACCAGAAAGTAAGACAGAGCATCAATGTATTCATTATGTATTTGAATGTTTCACTTGCAGAGTCTGTTGAAAGATCTGGTGATATTCACATTCTCACTCATAAGCCAAGAACAGAATTGGAAAATCTCAAGTGCATATACTTCCTGTGATTATTTAGTTTCTTATGACATCCAAAAGAGAATATCCATTGGTATCTAGGGATCATCAACACTTTATTTCCATTTCTCTAAGGTTCAGTTTAAGGAAATCAAACTTCCTGATCTTTTTATTAAACCCCAAACAAAATAGTATCCCGTGAGAGCAGATGGGATTGTATCCCTTCCATCCATATTCTTTTTTCTCCTGTTCTGTCAAAACACCCCTCCCAAAGACTCCTGAAAGACTTTCTTATTCAGCTCTACTTGAGTTTTTCTTGATGGGGCATTTGTCATAGACCTAGCTAGAATGTGATGTATGTTGCCTGCCTTCCAGGTGCCCCTGCCCCACACCCTCCCCCTCTCTAGGAGGGAGACTCTACAACAGAGCTCCAGCCTAACTCCAGTTTCTCCCGCTACCATCGACCTCACCTTCAAGGTATGTACCACATCCCTCCAAACGTCCTTTTGTTGCATGACATAACGGAGATCTTGCTGGTGGACTTCAGTAGAGAGATAAAAGCGACAGTTTTAAAAGCAACTGAAACGAGAGTATCTAAAGGGATCAATTAAATTACCTTAACATTCTCCCTTTATTTAACTAACATCAGTCAACTGACCTTTGCCCCAGACCCTAGGATACCTGTCAGAATATTGGATGGAATTTGTCATCTTCATTGTTTCCTTTTCCATACAAATAACAAAGGTCTTTGAAAGCCCCCACCCACCCCTGTGGAGTAGGACATGTTTGAGTAAGCAATGTTGAGTCATGTATGTTGGCTTGTTGATGTAGCCCATGGCAGATAGTAGCAGTGTTAGGTATTATTTACTGGTACCCTTAAGAGCCTTTTATCTGTGCTGAAAGGATTGTGACAGTCCATTAAATTTCACATGGAGAGTGTTGATTTAGGTTATGGTGCTTTTCTCACATTGTACAGTGTGTTTTCAGTACAGAGGCAGGATGATGTTTGCAACTTCAATTTCACAAAGGCAGAACATTGTGATTTTATCAGCAGCAGAGCCAGAGAGGTAAGAAGAGAGATTTGGATGCAATTGACAGATGACAGAATTTAAGGCATCTGCTTCACTATTTGATGAAGATGGAAACAGTACTAGAACAACAAAAGATCTGGATATACAAGAGAACATAAAGTGTGTAGAGGCAACTCTAAGCTAACTGGTTGGTCTATAAAGTAGTGTTTTATGGGAAAATAAAAGTGTATTAGTTTGTTTTTTATTATTAGACAGTGGGGAATACAGAGGAGAGTTCTAGTAGTCAAAGTGTGGCATAACTGATCAGCAATTAAGTGTAGGTGCTGCTTCGTATTTGTTCATAATTCTGTTGACAGACGGACAGTTTAAAATTTGTGGCTATAACCTAAAAGAGTTTTTATCTAGAAAACACACAGAAATACACAAACACACATCTGTACACCAGTACCTTTTGCAAAATTTACATAACCGGAGCTTCTGATACATTTTCCTGATGGTAGCATGCCCAAAGTAGATAAGGGGACCCAACACACCCTAAGATGTTATTTATTACAGTCTGACAGCCCCCTTGTATCCTTTAGGACAGGGATGGCGAACCTTTTTGCCACCGAGTGCCCAAACTCGGCAGCGGCGGCTGAGGGGTGGTGGTGGTGGTCGAGATTGGCAGCAGTGGGGGGGAGGGGGCAAAGGCAGCAAGGTGACGGACAGGGCGGGGTCAGGGTCAACATCATCAGCGGTGGGAGGCGCAGGGATGGCAGTGGTGATGGTAGCGGAGGCAGGGGCGTCAAGGGCAATGGCAATGGGGACAGCGACGGTGGGGGGTTGAGATCGGCAGCAGTGGGGGTCGGGTGGGGCGAGGTCAAGGGCAGAAAGGGCAACAAGGTCAGGGTTATTGGCAGCGGTGGGAGGGGCAGGGATGGTGTTGGTGATGGCGGCGGGTTTGGCGGAAGCGGGGTCAGGGGCGGCAAGGGCAGCGATGGCAGTGGCGACGGCAGGGTTGGCCTGGCACCCGACATGCTCCCTGTTCCCCCCCCCACTTCCCCCTCCACACATTCCACATTGCTGGTCCAGCGCAGGGGGAAGTGGGGGGGGAGGGAGCATGTCGCGTGCCAGGCGAAAGTTCTTTCTGTGCCACCTTTGGCACGTGTGCCATAGGTTCGCCATCCCTGCTTTAGGACATATGTAAACAGTTTAGCCATGTTTTGACAGTAATGCACACCTGACATATCCACAAAAATCTTCTAAACATTCTTCATCTGTTAGAGGATGAATGGGAGAGGAACCTTTTCCATTAATTTTAAAAAATCTGGAAGAGTGCCAGACCAGAGATGTCCCTTTGAAATTCAGGAATAACTGTCAGGAGACTTCTGGAATTGGCTTATCCCTGTAGTAGACTGGGACTGTTACAATTAGAGATGGGCACGACCAGAAAAAAATATTTTTCGAGTTGTCGTTTGTCGGGACGGGTCCGTTTTGGGTCGTTTCCCTTTGTCATGAAATTTTTCAAAAATTTGTCGTTCCATTGGTTGTTTGGTCGTTTGTCGTTTGCGCCGCGATTTGACGTCCCAGTGAGCATGGGGGCGTCCCGCAATCAGGGCCGGCACTGGGTGTTTTTGCGCCCTAGGCGGCGGGTGGGGGGGCAGCGGGTGGGCAGCGGTGGCAGGGGGCCATGGGCGGGCGACAACAGCGGCAGGGGGGAGGGGCAGGCGGGCAGGCGGCGGTGGCGGGGGGCCATGTACGGGCGGCGACAGCGGCAGGGGGGAGGCACGGGGGGCGAGTGGGCGGCCGGTGGCCGCGGGCAGGCGAGTGGGCGGGCAGCGGCGCAGGTGGGCGGGCGACATCCAGAAGTGTCAGTCAAAACCTGGCCATGCCATTGGTGGAATGGTTCAAAAAAATTGCATGGTCCCATCCCATGCCCAGCCCACATGGGCAGGTCCAAAAAAATAAAAAATAAAATAAAATAAAATAAAATCAGTGCGATCTTTTACTGCTATAAAAAACCCACTGTTGCTACTATAAAAATTCAGGCATTTAAAATACCTAATTTTCACATGTTTCTGTTGTGCTTTGGTGGGTTTTTGGACCACGATTTAAAAATAAATATTGTGGTCGCCATTTTGGATCCCCCCCACCGCATGGCATGGACTCTGGAGACAACGAGGATGACCCCCCCCCAGCCTGGTGCAAGCAGCCCAGGACAAGAGAGGGGGGGAAGGCCAGGGACCCCCCCAGAAACCACCCCTCAGGTAGGTGTCCTCAGGCAGGCATATTTTCACCTGCTTTTTTGGCCAGGAGTCGGTTTTTTTTTTTAACTTTTTAAAACTTTTTCTGTGCTGCTTGTGCTTGCCAATGGCATTGCGCGATCGCCATGATGCCATGAACGACAACGAAAAACCCGACCAAATTTTTCTTTTGTCGGTTCAAGTTCGAGTTCTGACGGCTTAATTATCATTACCGTTCTCGTTACGTAACAGAAACAACAACCAAAAACGGAAACGACAATTTCGCCGAGTCGTGCCCATGTCTAGTTACAATATCCATATTTCAAAATTCTTGTCAACATGCTTATGAAATGCCATGGGAGTCACTGAGTTGGACTGAAAATGTACTTTTCCAGTAAATGTAGAAAACATTAGAACTTTCACTCTGTATTGGTCAGATTGACATGGCTGTGGTATTGTTTTCTCTCCATCTCTAATTCTCTTTCCATGTTAAAATACCATCATTCTTGTTTGCAGATGTATTCAACTGGAAGTGCTTATGACAAAGTAATGTGCTTTCTTTTGTTCTGGATGTCTTTCTGATATCTCAAGAAACTATTTGAATGTTTAGCATAACGTTAAGAAATATGCACATGTGCGTGTAGTAATTCCATGCTCTACAGAATCTCAAGAGCTAGGAATGGAGAGGGGCATGCAGTTGTCTGTTATTCTCTGGCAGATGTAGTATTGTCAGCTTCTGATGTCCTAGTTTCGATCCTTATTTCCAACTTATCTTGGAAGTCAGTTTTACCTGGTAATCTTTATGGTTATGCAATGAAGATAACTGTTCTTTTTGTGTAGCGTATTGGCCAGCTTTCATTTAGAGATATAATTTTGCACTATATTTGTGGAACAGCAATATACTTTCTCTCTAATAAAATATGTTTCAGGAATCCATCTTCAAAAAGGGGGGAAAGGATCCAAATAATGACCACAATTTTTTTGTGATGGAACGGGTCATTCACAATCTGGCCATACTTTAAAAACGAGTTGAAACATTTTGTACCTTGGCTGCCACCATTTATTAAAACCTTGACTTGTTAATTTTATGAATAATCAGGACCTGACACGTGTATTAACTTTTTCAACATGAATATGTAGTTTATTTAGTTTCACAACACTGACACTTGACTTCAATTTCTAGAAAGATCCTAGAGCAGATTATTAAGCAGACAGTTTGTAATTATTTAACAAGCAATGCTGTCATTACCAAATGTCAACAAAGGTTTCTTAAAAACAAGTCATGTCAGACTAATTTGATTTCTTTCTTTGATAGAGTTACAGGACTGGTGGATGAGGGGAACACTGTGGATATTGTTTATTTAGAGTTCAGTAAGGCCTATTATGGTATACAGTACTTACAAAAAAGTTAGTAGAATGCGGGATAGATACTGCTACTGCTTGGTGGAGTTGTGATTGGTTGACTGATTGCACCCAAAGAGTAATCATAAATGGCTTCACTTAATCTTGGAGAGACGCGACCAGCGGGATGCCCCAGGGTTCTGTTCTGGGTCTGGTGGTATTCAATATTTATATTAATGACTTGGATGAAGGAATCAAGAGTATGCTGATTAAATTTATAGATGATACCAAATTGGGAGGGGTTGCTAATTCCCCAGAGGATAGGATGAAAATCCAAAATGACCTTGACAGACTAGAGTGCTGGGGCAAAGCTAACTGAATGGGTTTTAACAGAGAGAATTGTACTGTGCTGCATCTAGGTAAAAAAATGAATTGTACAGATATAGGATGGGAGACACCTGGCTGGAGAATAGTACCTGTGAAAGGGATCTGGGAGTCTGGGTGGAACTGAACATGAGTCAGCAATGTGATACAATGGCCAAGAAAGCCAATTTGATTCTTGGTTGCATCAACAGAAGCATAGTTTCTAGAATTTAAAAAGGATGTGAACAACCTTGAATTGGGTCCAGAAGAGGGTGACCAGTATGGTTAAAGGTCTGGAAGAAATGTTGTACGAGAAATGGCTTAAGGAGTTGGGTATGTTTAGCCTTAAAAAAAAGGCTGAGTGGATATATGATAGTCATATTTAAATATTTGAAAGGATGTCATATCGAAGAGGGCACTGGTTTGTTTTTCATGGTTTCAGAGACTAAGACTCAGAGCAATGGTTTCAAACTACATGAAAAGAGATTCAATTTGAACTTCATGATGGTTAGAACTGTCCGGGAATGGAATATGCTGCTGTGGAGGGTGGTGGAGTCTCATTCTTTGGGGGGTTTTAAGCAGAGGCTGGATGGCCATCCGTCGGAAATATTGTGACAGGGGTTCCTGCATGCCAGGGGTTTGGCTGGATGCCCCTCAAGGTCTCTTCCAATTCTTTGATTCAGTGAATATGTATGCTTTTGTCTGGTTGCAGTTCCTATCACATGCTAACTTCCACCAACTGTTTTAGCAGCAAACAATTCTAGGAGAAAATTAATGAGTCTATTTAAACTGGTACTAAAAATGCATAGTCTTTGTTCAGAACAGATTTGTGTAGTATAGAAAACAAAGCATCTTCTAGTAGTATAAATTTTGCAGATCTGCATTTATTTCATGGCAAGCTGTAACATAGAATTTCAACAGTGATGTAAAAATAATCTAAGACAGGGTTGCCCAACAGGTAGGCTGGGGGCTACCAGTAGTCCATGAAGGGTTCAAAAGTAGCCCGCCAGCCATCAATAAAAAATGTGAGGGGTTAAGTTCTCCACCTCTACCTCCCCCACCCCAAGGGACCACCAATGCCTCAGCAAAGCTCTGGATCTGCCAGCCCACTGTCTCAGCCGAGCGAGGCAATTCAAGGGCCGTGGCACAGTCCCCTGCTCTCCCTACCAGCCAGATCATTGGCGTGCCACTGTCTCGTGAGTCGTGACCAATTGAGTTGTTGGTGCAGAGCGGAGGAAGGGGAGTGGATAGGAATGCATTGAAATATGTTATCTCCAGAAGATTAATTGATTTCCAATGCATTCCTATGGGAAACTGCTGCTCTACTTACAATTTTTTTCTTATGAGCATATGCTCAGAACAGATAAAATTCATAAGTAGAGGTTTTAGTGTAATAACCCTCAGGCACTTTCGTCCAGAAAAAGTAGACCTCAGCCTGTCCAAAGTTGGACAGCCCTGATCTAAGATATAACTTTTAATTAATAAAAAACAATGCCCTTTAAGAATCATATCTGAATTTTTCTACCTTTGACCACTTTGTGTAATAGCAAAAATTGTTAGTCATTGTAATACTGCATGATGCCCAACTAAAGTTTCTATGACAGTGCTATATTGAAAAGGATAAAGTAGCTGATTCAAAATAGAGCCATAACGAGCTGATAGCCTTCCAGTTTACACCTCAGTACTAACAACGTGATGATCTATATTTATGACATTTATATTGCAAATTTGGGCTCATTTACTTGCTTGTACTCTAGCATACCCAAGGACTCAAATTAATTTAATTGTGTTTGTTGCCATGCAAAAAAAGAAAGTCGTATAGTAAAAAGCAAAATAGTAGCTTCTTTTTTGTTAAGAATGTGCAGAATTACCTTACATTTCACCAAGGACATATTGTATACTTAGAGATCCAGGAAGTTGAAACCTAAAATTGAGCATTTATGCATGGCCGCTGTTACAATAATAATGTTTCAGTTTGTGGATTAAAAGGCTGGTTTGTGCTTCAAGCTGATTTACCTAACTTTTAAAATTAACTACATTTTTTAAAATGGAAGATTCCCACTAATCACTGCTGTAACTTTTCTCCACTTTGTTATAAGTGCAAAATATATGTAAAATATATTGAATATTTTAATGCAGTTCATTTTTGCTGACAGCTCACTAGAGGACTTTGGATACTGTCTAGCAAAATTAGATAGATTACAATATCTGTCTCAAAAATAAAGACATTTCTTCTTTGTTTCTCTTTAATAGATGGAGTCTGCACGCAAAGCATGGGAAAATTCACCAAATGTGGGGGAGAAGAATTCGCCAGTCACATCGTCAGTGTCTCCTGTCACTGGTGCCAATAGTGGTGGTGGGAGTGGAGGTGTGAGCAGTAGTAGCAGTAGTGGACCAACAAGTGGTACATACAGTTCTTTCTCAAGTGCATCAATGCCCCCCATTCCTGTGGCTTCAGTTACACCCACAACATCACTGTCAGGTATAAATCTTTGGACTGTGCTCTCAACTTAAATTTTTATTAGACTTGTTCTGCTCTATTTAGCAACAAAGCCACCCTGGACGGTTTACAAAAAAATTGGCAAAACAAGACATAAGCAGTCTAAATATGCATATAGCACAACATAATAAAACAGGAAAAAATAACTAAATCAGCAATTAAAATTCATAGAATCGAAGGCAAAAGACAAAGGTAGGCTAACGAAGGAACAAAGTGGTGTGAAATATCAGTGGATCAAAGAGAAGTGATTAATAACCAGGGAAAGCCTTTCTATATAGCCATGTCTTCAGATGTTTTTTGAAAGTCAAGAGCGTAGGGGCCTGGCAGATCTCAGGATGAAGCTGGTTCCATAGGCAGGGGGCCATTACCAAGAAAGCCTGGTTCCTCATCACTGACTTATGGGCTTCCTTCAGAGATGACACCCTCAAATCACCTGCCTGAGACGGTCGACTATTACGGGCAGTATTGTGCGGTAGGAGCCATTCTGACAGATAATAAAGTCCCGAACTGTCTAGGGCTTTGTGTGTCAACATTAGAGCCTTAAAAGTAAATGCAGTAACAGATTGGCATCCAGTGCAGTATGACCAGCATGGGGGTGATATGTTGATATCTTCTCAACCCCGTTACTAGTATGGCCGCAGGGTTCTGCACTAGCTGGAGCCTCCACATTAGCTTCCAAGGTAGCCCCACATAAAAAGCACTGCAGTAGTCTGATCTCGAGACTACAAGTGCATAGACCAACGGAGTGAGACCACCGAGGTCCAGGAAGGCGCACAGCTGAGTTATCCCCCATAGATGATAATGTGCGGAGTGGACCACTGACACCACCTGGGCTTCCATGGTGAACACCAGGTCCAGTATTACGCCAAGACTGCACATGTCATCCTGCGCAGGGAGAGTCACCCCCCAAAAACTGAGGGAGATTCCCAAGCCACCAACATCCGACGTCTCCACCGGGAGGACTTCTGTCTTACCCAGGTTCAACCTAAGTCTATTCACTCTCGTCCACTCCAGCACAGCATCCAGGTAGCCATCCAGGCATGAAACGGCATACACTGCCAATGGAAAAAAGGAGATATAGAGCTGGGTGTCATCAGCTTACTGATGACATGAAACCCCATACCTCCTGATGATCTCTCCCAGCAGCCTTATATAGATGTTAAAGAGCAAACACCTGTGGCACCCCACAATTGAGGGACCAAGAGGTGGAGGTCATCTCCCTCATCTGAACTCTCTGGGGGCAGTCTGCCAAGAAGGAGCGGAACCACTGCAAAGCAGTGCCTCCAATCCCCAGCTCGGAGATCCTCCCCAGGAGAATACCACGGTCAACGGTGTTGAAGTCTGCTGAGAGATCAAGGAAGACCAACAAGGATGATTTGCCCCTGTTGGACTCCCACCCGCTGTCGACGCACTGTACAGGCCTGAAACATTAAAATTCTCCTGGTTTGGAAGAATTGTGTTACATAAAATGAAATTAATTCCTAATTTTTTATTTGGGATGTTACCAATGGAGATTGAATAAAAGCAATTAAAATAATGGCAGGTAAGGATAAATAGATATTGTAATGGTAACAAGAAAAGTAAAATTAACAAGAAGTTATGTAACAAAGAAAGAAAGAGGTTGGGGTATACCCAATTTTAAATTATGTTACCTAACTAGTCAAGGGAGATATATTCCAAATGCAGTAACAATTAATATAAATTAAATTTGGAGAGAATTAGAACTTTATGGAAAAGGCAGAGATAAAATTAAGGAAGAGTCGAAAAATATAGAAAACCCCTTCTTGAGGAATATGATAGAATGCTGGATTAAATATAGGGGGAGTTAAATCCATCAATATCACCTTTAGTACATGTATTCGAAATAAAAAAAATCAGATAATCTCAAAGGTAAGTTTAAAAGTTTTATTAATTAAGGGAATGGTGGGAAATAAGATTGGCTAAAGCAAATGCAAGATCGGGAATGTATAAGAGAGATCGTAGAAGAGGGGATGTTACAGTTGGAGTACAATGGAAAACAGGTGAGTGTAGGAAAATGACTAAATTGGAAAATGGAGAAACAAAAGGAAAATGGAAATGAAAGGAACTTATAAAGGAACAGTAAGTGAAATATATAAAATACTAACATAGGCAAAACAAAATAAAAATATGTTAGAAGAATTATGGCAATAAGATTTAAATCAGGAAATTAAAAAGGAATGTTGGAGTAAAAATGGAATCAAAGACTATTGAAAAATATGTCTTGATTGAGAAGAATGGATATAAAATTATTTGGAGATGGTGTATAACATCAGTAAAGTTTAGTATCATAAACAAAGATATATCCTTATTATATTGCATGTGCAAAAAAATAAATAAGGGGACTTGTATACATATGTGGTGTTTATGTGAAATAATGAAAAAGGAATGGTGGTTTATTTTCAGTGAAATAAGAGATATTATTGGAGCAGAGATATAAATATCTCCAAGCATTATGTTGTTTAATATGCTTAATAACAGCCAATTGAGAAATGAAGAAGTGGAATTAATTATAATAGTGAAAATGGCAAGGTTAGTTTTTGCAAAAAAATGGAAATCAAATAACCAAATATTTTTGGAGGAGTGGTATAAAGAAATGTGGAATATTACTGTCAATGATAAATTAACTCTTGCAGCCAGAAGCTGCCGTGGCCCCTATGGAGTGGAACTCCCTTCCAAGGAGTGCATGAGAGGCTCTGCATAATTAAATTGTTAACTTTCCCAAGAGTTTTTTGATTGCTGTGAGCTAATATATAAGCAGTACATTTTGAAAACCTATTGTACCCAATGGTATTTAATAGATTTTTTTAATGTGGTGTTGATTTCCTTTTTTATTGTAGTTTTTAATAATTTTATGGCAGCTCTGTTAGAATATAAAGACTAAAACTGAGAAGGGACATAGGATGCCCTTGTCACCGTCATGCTGGCACATAAAACAATATTTTGCTCTACTTTAATCAAATGGCCTTTGAAAGCAAGATTAAAAGTACTGCTGTCACAACAGCAGAACTTGGAATGTAACAGGTTAGGAGTAGAGGTACGTACAAAACAAATTAAAAATTCATTTCATTATTTGTTTCGTTACGTAATGAAATGAATAACGAACAGCCCCCTCAAAGAAAAACAAAATGAAGCGGAAATTTCTGTTTTGTTTGGTTCATTTTTCGTTCCCCCACCTGATGTCTGGGTCGGGAAGGCCTCCTGGCCACCCAGGGCCGCTCCTGCAGCTGAATATCCGCCACGGAGGGGGCTTCAGAGGCCTTGCACTGGCTGCCTGGATCGCAGAGCTGACAAGAAGCCTCCACAGAGGGGGCTTTGGAGGCCTACCACTGCCCCGAGAGGCCTTCCGCTGCCTGGTGCAGCTGCTGCTGGGGCTCCGGAGGGAGCGGTGTCAAGGTCTACCACCGTCCGGAGTGGCCCTTCTCAGGGCCTTTTGGGCAGCTGACTATGCCAATCCGCTGCGGAGCGGCCTGGTAAGGCCGCTCGGAGCCTTCTGGGCAGCCGCCACAGCCAATCCAAGGTGCAGCCTGGTGAGGCCACGAGGAAGCTTCCGAGCAGCTGTACCCGCAACCGGGATTGCCGCGGCCAGCAGGAGTAACCCGAACCAGTTCATTTTGGTTCGGTACCCACAAATTTTTGTTTTAAAAATTCGTACGAAACAAAACAAAACAAGCTGAGGGGCCCGTGAAACAGAATGAACTGAACCATCATTTTCCTGTTTCGTGCCCACCTATAGTTAGGAGGAGAAGGGGTAAATGAAACCACAACAAAGGTCACATTACAAAAGGACTTTACAATGCACAACTTGGAGTAATATAACAAGCGACTTCTAAAAATCACAAAGAATAGGAGAATAAAATTATTGTATAACACTGCAAAAGTTATGGAAAATAATTTCTTTTTAGAAGTAACTAAGTCCTATGTTTTAGTTATTTTTATGGAAGTCCTGTGGCATGCATAATAACCAAATAATTGCTTTGCTGTTTATAATCTCAGGAGCTGGAACATACACTACTTCTTCGCTGAGTACAAAAACAACAACCACCTCTGACCCACCCAACATCTGTAAAGTAAAACCACAACAATTGCAAACAAGTAATTTAGCATCTGCTGGTCACTTCTCCCAACTAAGTTGTATGCCATCGCTAGTTGCTCAGCAGCAGCAGCAGAGTCCACAAGTCTATGTTTCTCAGTCAGCAGCAGGTAAGATGGTGGCAGCAGTTGGTTCACATTTTCTTAGGTAGACGTGACAAAATTGAAGGTTATTGTTTCTTAAAATTCATACCCTTTCATCGTAGTCCTTGCAGTCTATCATTTTCTCTCTCTAGAAAGGACAATACCCTTCTCTTGAGGCAACCCTTCCTTCAGTAACTAGCTACCTGTTATGCAATTTGTAGGTGGATTGTTATGCATTATGCTTGGACTGGATTTGTAGTCCTACTTTTGTTTTCCATTTTACAGAGTGGCATTTTTCTTCTATATTTGTTTCCATATTCTTCTTAGCTTTAATACTGCCTTTTTAATCATGTAAGATGTCTCTTCATACTCATTGTTCTTGACTTTGACTATTGTCTTGAATGTTAACAAACTTAGCTTATACATTGTCTTCAACTTTGAAGATTGTCCTTCAGTGTTGTAAGCTGCTTTAGGTTGGCTTCATCGTTGAAGGTCAGTACTTAAAGCTGAAGACAGTGAGTCAACTTGGAGTAAAAATATTTTGAATGAATGAATGAAACGGTGTTTAACAAGGTATATGTATTTTTAAACAGAATGTAGAGATTCCTCTGGAATTGAGGGCTTTTTCCTGCTTTAAAATACCACTGCCGTCATATGCTTGGCAGCTAGACAGATTATTATGCATTATGCATCAACTCTGATCTCTTCACTTGTTACTTTTCCTTGTGGGTCTATAGCTCAGATTCCAGCTTTCTATATGGATACAAGCCATCTGTTCAGCACTCAGCATGCACGTCTAGCTCCTCCTTCATTGGCACAACAGCAAGGATTTCAAACTGGTCTGTCACAGGTATGTAGTTTAAAAATTTCCCGGTTTCCCACGCCCAGCGCATTCCTATGGAAAAACGAAACGGAACAGAATGAAAATTTCCATTTTGTTTCGTTTCGTTTTTCTTTGAGGGGCCGGTTCATTATTCATTTTGTTATGTAATGAAACAAATAACAAAATGAATAAAGAATTCATTCCACGCCCATCTCTACATAAGACCCTTAGTGGGTGAAAAGGGTTATAAAGACAGTATGTTTGTCTTTAAATAGAAGTGCAAAACTTGACATATTCCAAGCCAGGTTTCAGTTATTCCCTATTTTGAACGTTCCTGCCCAGTAGTTTATAGTCATAAATAGTAGCTCATGCTAGAATTTTGATAGTACAGTGGTAGCTTGTATAAAGGAATTAATTTGTTCCAAATGAAATTCTGTTAAGCAAATTTTCCTTTATACAAATTTCCCATAGGAATGCATTGAAAACAGAGTAATCCCTCATTGCAACCATGTTTATGCTGTATCCATTATGGTGCTGTATGCCTGGTAATTTGGTGAGGTGATTTAGGGCCAGTGCTTGAATACTTGCTTGACATGCAAAGACATGCCAGGCCCACACTGCAATAACTCAAGTGAAAAGATCCCAAATAGCAGATCTACAAAAGATGTGTCTCTTCCCCAGACTTGGGAGGTCTGCCACGGAACGGCAAACTGACTAGACTGAATATATCGTGATGAAGCAGCATCTTATTTTGAATAATTATCTGCATATTAAAATAATTTCTGTCTTTTCCAGCCTGCTTCAGTTCAACAGATACCAATCCCTATTTATGCACCGCTGCAAGGGCAGCATCAAGCCCAGCTGGGCTTAGGAGCAGCACCTGCTGTCTCTCAGGCTCAGGAATTGTTTAATTCTTCATTGCAGCCCTATAGGTAAGTACTGGAACAGAAAGAAAGCAAAATCTGTAATTGTAAGTTATGTAAGTTAATTTCCCTAAATGTGTTCTGCACAGTTATTTGTTCCAGTTGTATTCCCCAGTGGAAGATTGTGGAAATTTTAAAAAAACTTAGATCTACAGTTGCATTAAATAGCTCAGAAAGTTGAACAGAAGTTTAAAGTTCTCAATAAATTTTCCGACTTTCTGACTAGAAAAAATGTTCAAATCTTCTAATGAGTATTGATTCTATCTGGCTTTTGAAGTGTCAGTGGATCTGACTGTTCAGAACCGTACTGACATCTCTCATTTACATACAGAGTATGTTCTTCAGCTCTGTGAAAAAGTTCTTAAAGTACTTTACACTAAAGGAGAAATACTGTTGTAAAATCAAATGTTGCTTCTTTGTAGAGAAGTTGGAATAACCAGTTTGCTTACCTGAACATTCTTTGTAAAATTAAATATGCAGTTCTATTATACAGCTCAGCTAACCATAGATAAGTACAGATGTGTTAACAGGTCTGACTTCAGGACTGGTTATCAGACAGAGACTGCTTTGGACACCTTAGTGGATGACCTCCAACAGGAGTTAGATATGGGGAGTATATCCCTGTTGGTTCTGCTGGACCTCTCAACAGCTTGCAACACCATTTGTCACGATAGCCTTGACAGATGGCACATCTCTCTGGGATTCCAGTCCTTCCTGGAGAACTCAGAAAGTGGTGCTGAGGGCATCTTGTTTGTCGGCCTAGTCACTAGGCTGCAGGGTCCCGCAGGATTCTGTTTTTCTCCTGTATTATTTAACATTTGCATGAAACTGCTGAGAGAGATTGTCTGGTGTTTGGGGGTTTGGTGTTTCCAGTATTCAGATGACACTCAACTCAATCTCTCCTTACCATTTAAATCTGAAGAAGTTGTCTGTTGTTAGTAGATAATGGGTGTTTTGTTTTGAAAGGAGACTGGTTCTGAAACAAAACATGCCCGCACTGCTGTCATTCGGATTCCAGTCCCACCCTCCAAAACAAAATCAACCACTGTCTTACCTTGCTTTACCTTGTGTGGGGTGAAACTCCAATCAGGAAGCAGCCTCCGACACATCATCTTTCCCTCTCCCTGGCGCTGGCCAATCAGGAGATGTGCAAGGACATGCATTATCCTGCTTCCCTGTCTGATTGGCCAGCACCAGGGAGAGGGAAAGATGACACGTCAGAGGCTTCTTCCTACTTGGTGTTTTGCCCCATAAAAGGTAAAGCAAGGTGGGACAGTGGTTGATTTTGGGTGGGACTGCATTCCAAACGCCAGCTGTGCTGGCATGTTTTGTTTTGGAACCAGTCCCCTTCCAAAAAAAATGCCCATCTCTAGTTGTCAGTAATGGACTGAATGAGTGTGAATAAACAGAGGTGCTCCTGGTCAATTGAAGGCCAGCTCAAGGAATAGGGATGCTGCCTGTGCTAGATGGAGTTGCATTCCTCTGAAAACCAAGTATGAAGCTTGGGGGTACTCTTTCACTGAGCCTGGATACTCAGGTTTCAATGGTGGCCAGGAGTGCCTTTTCACAATTTCAATTAGTGTGCCTGCTGTGCCTGCTCTTGAGAAGTCTCATCTGGCCATAGGTGCAGCTGTTTGTGCATCCTGGTTGGATAAATATATTGCACTATACATGGGACTGCCTCTGGAAAGTGTTCTGAAACTTCGGCATGGCCAAAATGGAGTTGCCAGGTTGCTAACTGGAGCTAGTCACAGGAATCACATAACTCCCCTGTTACAGCTGTTCCAATGGCTGCCAGTTCATTTCTAGGTGCAATTCAAAGTGATGTTTTAAGCCTATAGAGCCCTAAATGGCTTCGGTTCAAGCCATCTCAATGACTTCCTTGCCCTTCATGAGCCTGCCTGGCGACTAAGATCAGGAGGAGAGGCCTTTGTCTCAGGCCGCACCACCTTCACAGTTGTGTTTGGTGTGGACATGGGAGAGGGCCTTCTCTACTGCTGTTCTGAGACATTGGAACTCCCTCCCACAGGAGACCATTGTTGGCTCATCTTTGCTGCCCTTCCACGAGCAGGTGAAGACCTTTCTCTCCAGGCAAGTATCCCCTTAGGACTGGCTGCCTGAGAAAGGTTTTTAGATGGATGGTCGTCTCATACTGCTTTGAATGTTTCCTCGGTGTTGCTTTATTTACTGTCTTTTAGTGTATAATGTATTTGATCCCATTTAGTATTTGTCTACTTAATCTTTACTTTTAAATATCTTTTAATCACGTAAGCCACCTCAGGTCCTTCTTTAGGGGAAAGGTGCGATAAAAGTAATTCAAATAAATTGTTCATTCCTCCTATCTCTTTTGTTGTTTCCTGTTACACAACACAGTGCAACTTCCATCACAAAGTCAGCTTCTTATGTTGGTATTAACATTATGTTGTTATTAACATGTTAATAAATGACCAACTCTGGCCAATTCTTTTAATAGATCCCAGCAGGCATTTATGCAAAGCGGACTGTCTCAGCCATCACCAGTGGTTCTTTCCGGCACAGCCTTACACAATTTCCCAGCAGTGCAACATCAAGAGCTTGCCAAGGCACAGACAAGTCTTGCTTTTCAGCAGACATCGAACACCCAGCCTATTCCTATCCTATATGAGCATCAGTTGAGTCAAGCTTCAGGACTTGGAGGCTCCCAGCTTATTGATACACATCTGCTCCAGGTCAGTGAGTGAGATACTCCCTGCTGCCTTACTGAGGCATTCAGAATTATTGGGTGCCTTATGGAAGCAGTGGGTCTGACAGCATGCATACTGTGTGATGTAATTCAAAGACTATCAAATCCATTTAATATATCTAACTCGTTAAGTCGGGGACCTATGGATGCTGGATTATACAACATGTTCCATCAAGGAGCCCCAATGGTTTCATTATGAAAACAACACGCCAACCTCTGTGACATCCTGTACCCTTTAATTATCGGTATCTTCTTCTTAGTATGTTTTTTTCTACATATTATTTTAGTGTTTTAGACATTACTTTATTGAACCCTAAAACAAAGTGCTCAAATCTGGACTCCTATCAGCACTTGTTCTTCGTGGCCTTTGTGAAGCCACACAGATGGGTCTGGGTGCGCATGCGCAGGGTTCTTGGACTTTTCCAGCATTGAGCAAATATCGTTAGTCTCCCCCCCCCTCCTACTACGTATGCGTGGGAATCTCCCACCTAAACCCTCAGTTCCCGCTAACCGCTGAGTCTCCGTGTGTACTTTCACTTTCTAATTGTTCTCTTTAACTCCTTTGTACGGCTTTCTGGCCCCATTCAAGAAGTGTGTGGCCTGTGGGGGAGGGGGAATTCCCCTCACCAACGGACACTCCCAAGTGTCTATATTGCCTGGAGGAGGATCACAGGACGGAATCTTGTAATTTCTGTAAATGCTTCAGTGCCCAGGCTGTTAAAAATTGTCGACATTGACTTAACACTTTCCTTTTAGAAAAATCTCTATCCCCTTCTAACATGGAATCCAAACCATAGACTTCCACTTCATCTCCTAAGGTTGATTTTTCCATTACAGAAACAAAAAGGATCATTTCAAAACCGAAGAGGTGTCTCAATGTAGAGGTGGCTTCAGAAGTTGTTTGTGTCAATTCCCCACCAGACTTATCGCTGACTTTGACTGCTCCGTCTAAGGTTTTGCAGATGCCCTCTTTCACTCCATTGGAATCTTCGGACCCATTTGATTCCTTGAGTTTGCCAGATTTCTCTGACTCTGATGGCCCGCTCAACCTTTCCAAGCTAAAGGACCTTTTCGTTCAGGAGTCATTGCCTACTTTATGCCTTCCCACCAATTCCTCTGATTCACAAGATTGTCTTGAAAATCAAGCAAGAGAGAACAAATGCCATCCTAATTACACCCTGGTGGCCCAGACAACCTTGGTTTGCTCCCCTCCTGAGAATGTCGACAGACGATCTCAAGCTTCCTCTCCTTCCCACCCTTCTGTATCCAGACCAAGGGAAGGTCCTCCATCCGGATTTGGACTGCCTTCAGCCCACAGTATGGAGAATTCCCAAGTGATTTCCTCTGTTACCTCTGTTGCACTAAAACCTTCCACCAAACAGCTTTATTCTTACAAGTGGAAGAGGTTCGAATCATTTGCAGCTGAAAATGGTATCTCTGCTCAATCCATCGCTACCTCAGGTTATCCAGTTCCTCCTATAACTGAAGTGTTTGGGACTCTCTATCTTGTCCCAAGGACTATTTGTTAGTTGTTATTGCCTATCAGTCTGAGGGCTCCTCTGCCTCTCTATTATTTCGTCATCCCAAACTGAAGGCTATTTCTCAATGGCCTTTTGAACACCTTCCTAGACCACAAACCAATACCATCACAGTGGTCCCTACCTCTAGTACTTTGCCACCTGATGCACCCACCCTTCAAACTGCTGGCAACTTGTGACCTTTGTCTACTTACCTTTAAGATGGTGTTTTTGGTTGCCGTCACATCTGCCAGACGTTCTAGCGAGCTCTGCACCCTCCGTTGTGATCTGCCTTACCTGCAATTGTACAAGGATAGAGTGGTTGCCTACCCAGACATTTCCGTCTTACCCAAGGTGGTTTCCTCCTTCCATTTCTCCCAGCCTATTTCCCTTCCTACCCTTTTTCTGGATCCATTGACTCCCCTCGAGTGAAACCTTCACTCCCTGGACATCCACCAGGCTCTGTCCTTTCATTTGTCCAGGACTGCTCCCTTAAGTTCAACTAAGTTGTTTATCTGTATGACTCAAGTTCTGTGGGGTCACTTGTTTGGTCCCAGCGTTTGGCCCACTGGGTTGTTGCCACCATTGAACAAGCTTATAAGTTAGCTAAGAAACTCTTACCTCATCCTATACATGCTCATTCCACCAGAGCTGTTTCTTCCTCGGCTGCTTTCCTGAAAGGCATACCTCTAGAAGATATTCGCAACTGTGCAACGTGGTCACACCCACTGACCTTTGTGAAGCACTACCATGTAGATGCACATGTCAGGTCCTCAACATCCTTTGGTAGAGCAGTTATTTCCTTCATGATGGTGTGACTTCTGTAAGTATCTGCTTATAAGTACTTCTTATAATCACCCATCTGTGTGGCTTCACAAAGGCCTGTAAACATGGTTCTTCGAGTGGACCTTTGTGAAGCCACATAGTCCCGCCCACCTCCCCTTGAGTCATCACGTTGTGTGATTCTTTGTTCTCCTTCGTGGCCTTCATGAAGCCACATGCGTGAGGTCCTGGACCTTCCTAGCAGCAGGAAAGGTCGTTAGTCTCCTCCCCCTCTCACTGCGCATAAGCCAGGGGCGTTCCCGCCCAAAACCCTCAGTTCCCTCTAACCGCAGTGTTAGACGGTTCCTCTGTTATTATCCTTGTTCATTTTTTCTCTACCATCATTTTCATTCCACATATTTTTCATTTTTATGGCATTTCTGCCTCCTTTCAAACGTTGTGCTACTTGTGCGAGGAAAATTCCCCATACTGATGTGCGAGTCTCTATTTCCTCGGAGGGGGTCACCCCCCAGTCATTTGCAAGTTCTGCCAATGTTTTAGCGCACAGGCGGTAAAAAATTGTCATAACTGCCTCAATGCTTATCTCTTAGAAAAGGCTTTAAATCCCCAAATGGATAAGTGTTCAATCCAGACTTTATCTCCTGCCTCGCAGTCATCAAAGAAGTCTTCAGTTTCAAAGAAGAAGTCGAAAAAGCTTCCTCTCCTCCAACAAAAACAGGCTGCTTCGGATTTGACGTCTGCTTCGGTACCAAGAGATAAACACCGAAAAAAGTCCTCGGAACCATCAGTGTCTCTGTCTATCTCGATCGAACCTGAGCAGCAACCGAGTCCAACTCTTCAACTATCTCAATATGAGGCATTGAATCCCTCTGATTCATCAGATTCTTTTATTTATTTATTTATTTATTATAAAATTTACAAACATAAAATAACATAGAATAACAATAATAAACAATTATATAAAAAAAGTAATAGACAATAATAAACACTACAAAGTGCCCCCCACCCCCAGGAAACCGTCCAGTATTCTTACATCTTCTCTTCCTTCTTCATCTTCTTTTTTTTTCCAGTAAGCTTCTTAAGGTCCTTTACTCCAGAACTGTGTTGGATTATAAGTCGGTTGTGTCCCTTTCCCTTTTGGTAGTACATGGTCTATAAATTTCCCCCAAACATCGTAAAAGATATCTTTTTTCATTTCTCCTCCCAAAACTTTTATATTACAAGACAATTTGTCATTTAGCGCTATATCCCACACTTCCTTATACCAGTCAGCAATTTTAAGGTCTAATTTCAGTTTCCAATTTCTGGCAATAATCAGTCTTGCTGCTGTCATAAGGTTTGCTATTAATTCTTTAGTTTTCAGATCATATTCATTAATAGATGGTAATGATAGCAATGCAATTTCCGGTACACATTTAATATCAGTTTGTAATATTTCTCTTATCACCTCAAAAATCTCTTGCCAAAACTTATGAACTATTTCACATTCCCACCACAGATGAAAATAGGTACCTATCCTTTTTTCACATTTCCAGCAAAGCTTGGAATATCTTGGATTCATTCTATTCACTCTGACTGGAGTAATATACCATCTTAAAATTAGTTTGAAGTAGTTTTCTTTTATTCTAACTGATAATGACCGTAAGATCCTCAAATTCCAAATTCTTTTCCATTCATCATTATTTATTTATTTCTCTATGTCTTGTTTCCATAGCTCTCTTATTGTGTCCTGTTCCCTATTCTCGAGTGAATCTTGAATTATTTTATATATCTTGCCTACTGCTCCTTTTCCTGTATTTCCTTTCTCTGATTCATATGTTGACAAAAATTG
>JAHTLZ010000209.1:1837470-1876259 GCA_023846285.1 Phrynocephalus versicolor | reverse complement strand
TTCAGGCTTTGTTCATCTTATGAGCCAATCAGACCAGGGGACAAGAGGTCAAGCTGACTATAAGAAGGTCTCTTGCACTAGCTGTATTCAGACCGATGAAGCTGTTTGGATGAACAGCGAAACGTTTCTATCTCTCAAAAAAGAAGTCCAGTAGCCATGACTCAACTCCCAGACATCCATAATGATAGCTATTGATACCCTTGTTCTCCATGAACTTGTCCAAACCTTTCTTAAAGCTGTCAAGGCTGACAGCTGTCACCACTTCTTCTGGCAGTTCATTTAAAAATTGCTGAATTGGTATAGGCACCACCTAGGCAATACATAAAGAATATAAAAATGCTTAATAAATAAGATCCGATATAGTCTGAAGATCTATAATGTTTAAGTCATTTGTGCAGAACATTACTGTTCCAAGAACCATGTTTTATACAAATAACATGTAACAAAAATACCCTATAAATTTATATTTAATTATTAAAATGTCCTGAACTGTTTTTTAAGTACATAGAATACATTGGCATGGAATGTTTGTGTGTTTAAAAATACCAGTGATATGCAATCTGGTTTCATTTTGCTTCAGGCTGATTTTAGTACAGTATTTCCTTTTTAAAGTCAGTGTATCAGTAATTTTGAGGCTGGAGGGTTGAGCTGAGAAACTCCTGGCTTAGATGGAAAGGAGAGTATATTTGGAAACAGGACAATTTATTTTGCAGGAAATATGAAGACAGAATGGCTGCATACTTGCCCAATTCCCCTTTATTCCAACAGAGCTTGAACAGGTGTGTTTCTACAGAATTGTGCTTCAAAATACATGTGAATGACAATAAGCAGTGTGATAATTAATGAATTATTATATGCTGCCAGAAAGAGTCTCACAATGCTTCAGTTATATTAAGAGGGTGTTACTAGAACTTATTTTTCATTTCATTATGTATTTTTCGGATATTCAGTGTGGTATAATGGATAGTATTCAGGAGGCTTCAAATCCCTTCTCAGACATTGAAACTTAAATGAAGAGGAGAGGTAGATCTGGTAAATCTTCTCCTCAAATATCTCATTTATCCTGAAACCCCTACTAGGGCCACTGTAAGTTGATAGCACATAGCAACAAATCTTACACATGTTGTTTTGCAACAACATTCCAAAATTGTTGAATCCCTAATAATACGTATATAAAGCCTTAGAACAAGAGGAAACATCGCTTCCCAGGACCAACAAGTTTTTTCTGAGGTTAGAGAGGGAAAGGTGAAGCATATTTCAGATTGTATACCCCATGCTTGCATTTACGACCTGAGAGGTCCAGGAGCCAAAAATTCATAGTGTTCTACTTACCAGCTGTGGCTTCTCCTAATATTCTTATTGTACTTCTCCCATGGAAAACAAAAACAGTCAGTGGATCAAAGCAGCAAAAGCTGCCTGACTTCAGAAGAGCTGCTTGGGATCACAAAATGGCCTTGCACTCATCCAACTGGCTGTGTTTCTCTAAACTGCTAACACCATCCCCTTCATTTCAAAAGCAGCCTACAATTTGGCATTGAGGGTGGGGATGATGTGTGCTTATATAAATAGCTTCATTGGATTGTTAGCTCAGCAGAAGAGTGGATTTTAACAGTAGACAGAGTATAGATAGAATGGAATCCATTCTGAATTATGGTGTTTAGGCTCGGTCTTAAACTCAAGATCTCTGTCAAAGTGTCATGATTTGGATGGATTAAATTCCATCCAAGGAATTTAAGGTGTTTTATATTGCATGGTGTGTCAATCAATAACACTGACAAATTTGGTAGATTAAACCTATCAGTATTGTATGTAATAGAATCATAGAGTTGGAAGAGACCTCAAGGGCCATCTAGTCCAACCCCCTGCCATGCAGGAACCCCATCACAATTTTTCCGATGGATGGCCATCCAGCCTCTGCTTAAAAACCTCCAAAGAAGGAGACTCCACCACCCTTTGTGGCAGCATATTCCACTGCCGAACAGCTCTAACTGTCATGAAGTTCTTCCTAATGATCAAATGGAATCTCTTTTCCTGTAGTTTGAAACCATTGCCCCGAGTCCTAGTCTCTGAAGCCATGGAAAACAAACCTGTTCCTTCTTCAATATGACATCCTTTCAAATATTTAAACACAGCTATCATATTCCCCCCTCAGCCTTTTAGAGAGGCTAAACATTCCCAGTTCCCTAAGCCGTTCCTGATAAGACATTTCCTCCAGACCCTCAACCATCCTGGTCGCCCTCCTCTGCACCCACTCGAGGTTGTCAACATCCTTTTTAAATTGAGGCGCACAGAACTAGACACAGTACTCCAGGTGGGGTCTGACCAGAACAGAATAGAGTGGCACTATAAATTCCCTTGATATAGACACTATGGTTCTGTTGATGCAACCAAGAATCGCATTGGTTTTCCTGGCCGCCGCATCACACTGCAAACTCATGTTCAATTTGTGGTCCACCAAGACTCCCAGATCCCTTTCACATGTACTATTTTCCAGCCAAGTATCTCCCATCCCATATCTGTGCAATTCATTCTTTTTACCTAGATGTAGCACCCTACATTTCCCTCTGTTGAAATCCATTCTGTTAGGTTTGGCCCAGCACTCTAATCTGTCAAGGTCCTTTTGGATTTTCATCCTATTCTCTAGAGAATTAGCAACCCCTCCCAATTTGGTGTAATCTGCAAATTTAATTAGCATAATCTCTATTCCTTCCTCCAATTCATTAATAAAGATATTGAACAGCACTGGACCCAGAACAGAGCATATTGTATGATTGCTCTGTAGATAATACCACACAAGCAGGAGAGAATTAGAATCTCTTGGATATAACTTGAAAACTTTTCCTAAAGTTTCTTAAGTAACTACACCTTGCATTAAGTTTTCAGATAATTACTGCCTATTCATTTCAAGATACAGTGGTTCCTCTAGATATGAATGTCCCTAGATACGAAAAACTTGAGATGCCAAGAAAATTCCAAGGAGATGGGATGCCTCATCATATGAAAATTTAACCCTTTTTTCCCTAGATGCGAAAAAAATTTCCCAGGGACGCATTGCACCGGGAGTTTTATAGCACCAGCCCGTGCATGTAATCATTGTAAATGGAAGGGAACCTTTGTAAACGAAAGCGCTGGTTCCATTTGCAGTGATTACCTTCCGTTTGCAATGGTTCCCTTCCTTTTACAATGTTTACCTTCCATTTGCAATGGTTACCTTCTGTGCATGGAAAGTAACCATTGAAAACGGCAGGGGGAAACTGGGGCTTCTGCTTCTAATGATGTTCATGAAGCACCGCCCCCATTTTGGAGCCTTTCTGGAAATATTTGGCACCAGTTTTGGGACTTTTTGGAACATTTTGGTGTATTTCTCAAGCCACTGAAAGATAGGGAGGTGAGCATCATTTCCATGGCTTTTATTATCCTTTTTGCATTTGGGGGGGGGTGATTTCCCACTTTTTTTACTTTTTTCTGGACTTCAGGAATGGATTAATTGGTTTCCCTTGCATTTTTATGAGAAATTGCATTTCAAGATACAAAATTTTCTTAATACGAAGCATCCCTTAGAATTGATTAATTTCATATCTAGAGGTACCACTGTGCCTTCACTCAACTAATTGCCCATTTTAAGTTTTGTATGATTTTAGGGAGGAAATATCCATGCCTAATAAAGGTGAGATTTTTCCATGTGTGTAGGAGAGTGGGCTCGAGTTGGTTTTCTGTTAAATCACAATCTGTCATATGAGAGTAATCACTTTTTGCATGTTATTTTTTTTTTGCTTCCTTTTCTGTCATTTCTTCATTAAGCCATATGGAGCTCCATACGCTACTCTTGTGACAGAGAACCCAAAACTCTTTTATAGGTGGACTTTGTACTATAGATGTCTTTTACAAGAAGAGCCCAGGAAGCAAAACCATGATGCTTAGGAAGCAGAAAAATTAAGTCCATTCGATATTGCAGTACTATCATTTGAACAGGACATTATACTGTCTTGAACTCAATGCATCTGATGTTTTAAAAGCATTCTTCTCCCTCGTGGCCTTCGTGAAGCCACACAGATGGGTTTCCCAGGTGCCCCTGCGCCGGAGGTCGGCCTTCCCTAGCATAGGAAAGTTCGTTAGTCTCCGCCCCCGCCCAGCGCGCCTGCGCGAGGGCCTTCCCACCCAAACCTCAGTTCCTCTTTACCGCCTTTGGCTAGAGGTTCGCCATCATTAGTCTCCTGATTATTCTTAGCTATTTTTGGATTTCTACGGATTTTTGACCCGGACTGCTTGACTGATGCCTTTTGCCCAACCTTTTAAAAATTGTTCTGATTGCGGAGCCAAGGTTCCGCACTCCGACGGCCACGAAAAGTGCTTGCTGTGCCTCGGCGAACAACACTGCCCGAGGCCTGCGCCATTTGCCGGGGATTCAGCACGCAAGCACTGAAGAACCGCCGCAACCGGCTTGCTTCCTATCTGTTGGAGAAGTCCCTTCAACCACAGCCGATGGAGAAAAGTGCCACCGTGGAGCAGCCCCGTAAGTCAGAGGTCCCTGAGCGGGAGGGAAAATCGAAAAAGATCCTCGGGGACCCTCACGGGTTCGGGAATGCGTCTCTCGTCCCGACCCGAATTCGATCCTTTGCTCCGTTCCGACTCCAACCAGTCATCCAATGATGACTATGATGAAGCAACCAGCTCTGCCCTGTTCGGGAGGGAGCCTAAGGAACCGTCGGACTCAGGGACCCGTAGGTCCACCCCCGAACCCGGGACCCGTCGGTCCCCAGTGCATAAGGCACTCTTGTCGCCGGCTTCGTTGCCCGCGAGACTCTCCTCCCCGGCCGCCGAACCTGACGGGAAGTCGAGACCGGCTCTTACCCAGCCAGCGGCTACGGCTACGGCCGCCACAGCTCCGGACCCGCCGGTACCGAAGACCGAGGAAAAGGGTCCCAAGCCGGGGAAGAAGACGGACAAGCACCGTAAGCGCCACCGATCCCCATTGGGTTCGCGCCACACGGTACCAACGGCAGCCCTACCTTCCATTACGGAGGTCGACACACCGGATGCGTCCTCGTGTTCGACCGCACCAGTAGCGATCGCTGTAGCCACAGTCTTGACTCCACCGAAGAAGCAGCGGCCCCCGGCTAAGAAACGGCACTCCGAAACCGACGCGCCCTCGGTCCCGGCCATGACCGTCCCACCGATCCCGGCTTTCTCCCTCAAGTTCAATGGGCGGCAATGGTCGATCCAGACAGCCGACTCCGAGGAGCAGCAGGAGCACCGACAACACTCTCCACCTGCTTCCTCCGACGATTCCAGCAACTCCGACATCGAATCCGAGGCTTCGATGCGGAATTATACCGCATTTGTGGTAAGGATGGCCAACACCATTGATCTTCCGGTGCACCAGCCAAAGCCCAAGAGGCCGTGCCATATCTTCGGACGCCTGTCAGCCGAGGAGACGGCACCCGTGCACCTCACCATGATCCCATCGTTCCTTGCGATGGCCAAGGACGCATTCCAGAGCCCGGCGGTCACTCGAGTCTCCAGAAGACTGGAGGCACTCTATAGAGTACACGACGAGAGTGCCCCGTACTTAGACAAGCACCCGCCGCCGAACTCAGTGGTCGTCGCCGACTCGCAGGTCCAGTCCAGGACCAACCAGACACCCATTCCGCCCTCCAAAGAGGGCCGCAAATTGGACACCATCGGCAGGCACCTCTACTCCTGCTCAACCCTCATTCACAAGGCGTGCAACTATCAGGGAGCCATGGGAGCCTACCAAAGAGATCTCCTCACCCATCTGCACCCCTTCCTCGAGAAAATCCCTGAGGACCACAGAGCAGAAGCCCTCGCCGGGCAACAAATGAGAGCGGCCAAACACACCTTTGACTGCGCATCCAAGGTGATCAATACTGCCATCACCCTGAGAAGGCACGCATGGCTTCGTACCACCGGCCTAACTGACAACCATAAGGCCCAGATCGAAGCCCTGCCATTTGATGGTTCCGGCCTCTTCCACTCCACGACGGACAACCTAATGGAGGAGAAACATAAGAGACACGACACAGCCAAAAAGCTGAATGTCATCCCCTCCAGAACGTCTCATTCCTTTCGTACCCAACATAGATGTCGATATTGGCCACCAGCCCCCCCCCCCCCGTCTAGGGGGGACGCTGAGATAAACGCGCCGGGCGGTTCTCATTCACCCCCCCCCCCTGGGCCGAAATCCAGAAAGCCATCCAGGCCATCCAGGTTCAAAAGCTCCTGGGATACATGGCCTCCATGACCTCCGTCCTCCAGCACGCGAGGCTACGACTCAGACCCCTGCAGACTTGGTTCCTGACCCATTTTGACCCCATGTGCGATCCTCCAACCAAGTCTCTCACAGTGCATCAGAGCCTCCCAACGCATTTAGCTTAGTGGACCTGCCATCGCAACATCCTCTCCGGCAGACCCTTCAGGGACCCATTCCCTACAATACAACTGACCACGGACGCAAACAACACCGGCTGGGGCGCGGTGTGCCTCTCTTACCAGATATACGACTCCTGGACTCCACGGGAACGCCGGCTCCACATCAACGAGCTGGAGCTCCTGGCAATCTTCAAGGCCTGTCGGGCATTCCTTCGTCACCTCTCCGGCAATGTAGTGCTGGCAGTTACCGACAACACGACTGCCATGTACTACATCAACAAACAGGGCGGAACACATTCCCGGCCTCTCCTCGATCTCACAATGCACTTCTGGGACTGGTGCATCCGTCACAAGATCCACCTGATAGCGATGCACCTGCCGGGACAAGAAAACATAGACGCCGACAGCCTCAGCCGGATGCAGCAATCGAACCACGAATGGGAACTCCAGCCTGCAATCTTCGCCCACCTGTGCAGGACATGGGGCACCCCGCACGTCGACCTATTCGCCTCGCCCTCCAACAAGAAATGCCAACACTTCTGCTCCAGAGCAGGCCTAGGCCGAGGGTCTCTCGGGGATGCTCTCCTCCTCCCTTGGACCCACACACTTCTATACGCATTTCCCCCTATTCCCCTGCTACACAAGGTCGTGATCAAAGCCTCCCAGGAGGCTCCCGACCTCATCCTACTGGCACCATGGTGGCCCAGGCAACCGTGGTTCTCCCCTCTTCTCCGAATGGCCTCGTCCTACTTCCGCCTGCCACAGCCCCCGGACCTCTTGTCCCAAGACAACGGACAGGTGCTGCATCCCGATCTCCCTCGCCTCCAGCTGACGGCATAGAGGATTCAGAGCTCTTAGAAACCATCCTCAACACCTGCCGTAAGCCGTCCACAGTCTCTCAGTATGCTTATAAGTGGCGCAGGTTTACTACCTTTGCAAACCAAAGGGGATTCTCCCCAGTAAACCCTCATCTAACTTGGGTCCTCCGCTGCTTGCTCCATCTCAAAAGGTCGGGACTCACCATGTCGTCTCTCCGGGTGCACCTCTCGGCCATTGTGGCCCATCAGCCTCCCTTGTCACCAGCAGCCAGCTTCTTCAGGCACCCGAGGCTAAAGCTCTTCTTGCGGGGGCTCAACAACGTGTTCCCGGATAGACGGCCCATTCCGCCTCAGTGGTCCCTCTCCCTCGTGCTCCGAGCACTACAGAGGCCGCCCTTTGAGCCCCTGGCCACCGTCGCCCTTAAGCTGCTCTCCCTAAAAACAGCTTTCCTGGTAGCCATTGCATCTGCCTGCAAGCCCAGCGAGCTATGCGCGCTCCGGTGCGATCCACCATACCTGCAGTTCTACCCTGATAGGATGGTTTCCTACCCCAACATCACCTTCTTACCTAAAGTGGTGTCCTCCTTCCATATCTCTCAACCCATCATCCTCCCGGTCTACTTCCCGAACCCGTCGACCAGAGAGGAAAGAGAGATGCACTCCCTCGACGTCAGAAGAGCCCTTGCCTTCTACGTATCCAGGACTAAACCTCTGAGATCCTCCCAGAGACTCTTCATCTGTCATGACCCCGCGGCCGCGGGACATCCGGTCTCCTCCCAGCGCTTCGCTCGCTGGATCATCCAGACCATTACCCTGGCCTATGAACTTGCAAAAAAGCCTCTCCCTGGCCCCATTAGAGCCCACTCTACCAGGGCCAGGGCCTTTTCGGCGGCATTCCTTAAAGGCGTCTCTTTGGAGAATATCTGCCAGGCTGCCACATGGGCCACACCAGAGACCTTCGTGAACCATTACAGGCTGTACACCCGGATGAGATCTTCTTCAGCCTTCGGGAGAGCCGTGCTTTCCTATGTAACGGCGTGACTCCCCACCAGCCTGTGAGTACTGCTTGCAATCACCCATCTGTGTGGCTTCACGAAGGCCACGAGGGAGAAGAACCGGTTACTTACCTGTAAAGGTGGTTCTTCGAGTGGACCTTCGTGAAGCCACACAGCACCCGCCCGCCTCCCCTCGGACCGTCACGCCTGCACTGGTGCTCACCTGTCTTGTGGCGGTCAAGAGGAACTGAGGTTTGGGTGGGAAGGCCCTCGCGCAGGCGCGCTGGGCGGGGGCGGAGACTAACGAACTTTCCTATGCTAGGGAAGGCCGACCTCCGGCACAGGGGCGCCTGGGAAACTCATCTGTGTGGCTTCACGAAGCTCAACTCAAAGAACCACCTTTACAGGTAAGTAACTGGTTCTTTGACTAGTACTTCAGCACTTTGAGGTAGTTAAATGCCCAACCCTGAATTGCTGCTAATTCAAAAATGATAAAGTTCCAATATACTCTGCTCATGTGTAGGGTGAAAGCTGCACATTTTTTATTAACAAAGACTTAAATTGTTAGAGATTGTATATTTGCCAGATTCTGGAATAAATTATCAAAGGTATGTGTAACTAATCTTGATTGTTCCAGCTGTGTGAGAGGTAATTTTGACATGCCTCTTGCTCATTGAGATATACAGTGGTACCTTGTATAAAGGAATTAATTCACTCCAAGTGAAATTATGTTAAGCAAATTTTCCTTTATACAAATTTCCCATAGGAATGCATTGAAAACAGAGTAATCCCTAATTGCGACCATTTTATGTTGTATGGATTTGGCCTATAGGTGATTAGCAAATTTCCCCTGTCTCTGGAATTTTTTGTTATACAGATTTTATGTTACACAAACTGTTTTGTTGTACGAGGGTTCACTGTACAGTAAATTTTATTGGCATTGGCAACAAATGGCCTTTAACAAATAATGCCCCATTTTTCTTCTGAAATTAGGTTGTATGTGAATATTGTCACACAGGGCATTTCCAATGATATATTTCATAGATTAACTGACTTAAAATGTTTTCTCTCTAAGGGCTGCTTCTACAAGTCCGAATAGTCAGTCCAATAAAATGAATACCATTGTGTACCAGAAGCAATTTCAGTCAGCAGCTGTGAGAATGACTCAGCCTTTTCCTCCTCAGTTTGCACCCCAGGTAGGCAGTAGTTGTTTTTCTGCCAAAGTGCTCGGGTTTGTCATATGTCACTAACGGTAGCTCAGCCTTTTTCAGATGAAGTGCTTCTAAATGCAGGGATGACTGTTGGACTGTAATTAAATGTGCTTTCCATAAATCTGATTTGTATTAGCTTTCTGATACTTGCCTGAAAGTATCTAAGTTCTCTGTCCATAAGTTCTCTGTCCAACATAAGTTGAGGCCTTGGACAGCTCTGATGCAGGCAGCTGGCCACAGGTGTCTCCACACAGCTTCTAATACAACTGAGTGTTAAACATTTGTAGACAGAGGAAAACACTTATGTCTAAGAAGGGTCCCAGTGTGTGTCTCAGGCCTCCCCACAGACATTGAGCATTTGAAGCACCAAGAATGTCTCCTGGACTGCCTCTACTGAAAAAAGATTGGAATTGTGCAGGTTGGTGAAGCTCCTTCTGCACAGCCTCCATTCCTTTTCCTGGAACTTGCGTAGAAATTCCTGGTAAATATTGTATTTTTAACCACTCACCTGAAATGCAGCTGTGAGACCATCTTTCAGGATACACATCCCTTAAATATCAGCACCCACCCCACTCAAATGGGTCACTTTCTTTCCACAGTGCAGGTGCTACCCTGTGCCTCAAAAGGAAAGAGAGGTAAGAGGAGTACTTTTTAGCTCTAGACGGCCCAGAATGTTTCAAACCCAACTTGAGAGTGCTGGATTTTATCTGAAAATATAAATGGAGTTCCTGCATCTTGATATGTGTTTGAGTATGCTTCTGTTTTTCCCCATTGCCCCACCACCACCACCAATCTTGAATGTGCTATAGCAGTTTTTAAGCACAGTACCCACATAGGATCTTCCCTACCAAGTCCTTCACACATTGCCAGTCTTAACTAAAACACATCTGTTGCACTTGGCACCCATTGGCAGTGGAGGCCTGCTCCTTCAGAGGAGTCACCATGTGATCAAATTGGCCGTTTTGCTAACAGCTAAATGTCTCTCTTTTTGTTGTTGTTTTTTTCCCCCCACTTAGATTCTCTCTCAGCCTAACCTGGTCCCTCCATTGGTAAGAGCCCCACATACTAACACCTTCCCAGCACCTGTTCAGAGGCCGCCAATGGCACTGGCTAGTCAGATGCCACCTCAGATGACCACAGGCCTTTTGAGCCACCCTCGTTTGCCACATGTGGCCAGGGGTCCTTGTGGATCGCTCTCTGGAGTCAGAGGCAATCAGGCCCAGGCTGCGATGAAGGCCGAGCAAGACATGAAGGTTAGTATTTTTGAATGGCCATGCTGTGTTAACCACAGTCACATCTTAAAAGGTTTGCAAGGCAAGACACTATTTTTTGTTTAAGATGCAGATATCTTTTTCTGCAATGGCCACCCACCTACAGTAGAAACTCCAACTCAAATCCTTCAAGAAAGATAGTAGCTGTAATCATAGTTGAATTTTAAAAGAAAGCAGAACGCCCAGTGAATGGCAGGAAGTCCAGCACTTTTGAATAATTTGTCTGCTTCTAGGGGGCCAATTCCAGTGTGATACTAGGATAGAAACTTCCTCCTTACCCCACTGGCCTGACACGAGTTCTGTCGCAGTGGATACCTGTTGCAAATAGAGAAGGATTTCAGGGCATATAGGAGGCTGTGGGAAGGAGGTGCTACTCCTTCCTTTCCACCAGTGGAAGCACACTGTCCAATACAGCATATTGGATGCAGTCTGCTACTAAGCAGATCACTCTATGATTAGTTAGCATCATCTAACAATAACTGCATTTCACTGCATTGCATTGTTTGAAAACACTTGGAGACCCTTCTGCATGAAATAAGATGCTTTGTCTTTTACATAGTTATGCAGAATCTGTGAGAATTACGTTTAATGAAAAGGAACCTGAAATCAGTGAGCCCAGACCATTGCTAGCATACCTGCTGTTTATATTCATGAATCAAGTCTTTCTCTGAGAGTGTTGTATAGCTCCCCCCCCCCATAGTCAGGACAGTAGCCAAGTACTTACTTGTCCAAGTGATTGTTAAGTAGTTATTTGTTTCCATAGTGGACAACCAGATCTTGGCTATAGGAAGTCCACAAGCTGAATATGTGAAGTAGTGTATTCCTGCTCATATTGCCCAGTATTCATAAGGCTTCTGATACTGACATATAGCCATCATGACTAGTGTGTATTTAATGTTGACAATTTATATGCTGTCTTCTAGTTTACAGGCACAAATAACTTTGAGTATTTAATTGAATATTAAATCCACAGAAGAAAATAGACTGATAAAACTGGAATCAGTAAAAATAATTATGGTTAAAACCAGCTTTATAATCCATGGTATGGCCAAATGTTTAAAAAGTCTTCATCTGGCTTTGGAAATACAGTAATGCCTTGAATTAGGAAATTAATCCGTTCCAATTGATCTTTCATAATTTAATTTTTTTGTAGTTCAAAATGCGGTTTCCCATAGGAATGCATTGAAAATCAGTCTGTTCCAGAGGTTGGAAAAAAGGCAAAGAAAAGAGGAAATGGATTAATTGGTTTTCAGTGCATTCCTATGGGAAGCTTCTCCAGACCCAACAAAGCAGGGGAAGACCTTCCCTCTTTTACTGGGTTTGGGGGGGGGGGGAAACCTTAATCAACCTGCAGAGGAGCTGTCAGAATCACCTGGCTATCAGCCGGTGGTTTTCACAGCTCCACAGCCAGAGTGCTTTTTGCATGGTGTGCTGGTCTGACCCCAGAACTGTTGGGGGAGCGGGCAAGGGGTGACTCCATCGCTCCCCTGCTCCCCAACCCTGGGTTGGAGCAGCAAGGACCTGCGTTTAAAATACCTAGGCAGCATGCAAAGAGCAGGCTGTGTGTGGGGATGATAGAATACAACCCCTCACACAGCCTATTATTTCCATGGTGTGTGCCGATGTTTTAAAATCAGAGCCTTGCTAACACCACCCGGGTTGGAGTGGCAAGCATCTGATTTTAAAACAAGGGTGTGCACCAAGCAAAGAGCAGGCTCTGCATTGGGCTGATTGAAGCAGCAAGAATCTGATTTTAAAATACTGGCAGAGCAGGCTATGTGCATGGGCACCACCACCCCTTCACCTGGCTCTGTGCATGGCGCCCTTTAAATGGCTCCATGCAGAGAGCCAGACAAGGGGGGTTGCAGCGGCTTATGAGCTGGGTCGTAGCCCCAATTTACACTGCAGCTATGGCTGCAGAGGAAACGGGGGCTACGATTCAGGCCAGAAGCCACTTCAAACTCGCCTCCCTTTTCCCCGCTCTGTACATGGAGCCAGGCGAAGGGGGCATGGCAGCAGCTTCTGGGCTGGATCACAGCCCCAGTTTAACACTGCAGCCATAGCTGGGCTGGGGCATCCAGGAGCCAGCAGCCTGAACTCTCCAAGGTTTTTCAAAAGACCCACCCCCGCCACACCTTCCTTGCATGGTGTGCAGGCACAGGTCTTTTGAAGAACTTTGCTGGGTCGAGGCAGCTAGCAAAAGATCTTTCCCAAAGACAGGAAAACACTTTTGCTGTCTATGGTGGGAGAAGCGGTGCTTCTTCCTTCAGCACACCTCCAAAGAAAAATGCAGGGTCTGGAGTCCGTGCCTTTGGATCCCCACTGCCCACCTGCTTTCCAGTCCCACTGAAGGAAAAAGCACCATGAATTATGAAAAACTTGAATTACAAAGGAAAAGGCACCATGGCTGCAGAGCTGTCAAAATCAAGTGGCTGTCACTGCTAGGTGATTTTGACAGCTTGGGATTTTCCTTGGTAATTCAAGTTGTTCATCATTCATGTCATTCGTAATTCAAGGCATAATTGTATTTCAGATTTGGCATCAGGCAAGCCTCCAGTTATACAGTGGAAAAACATCCCATTGATACTGCCATAATGGTTTAAAAAACAAAAAACATTCTCCAGTTGCCATGTACTCAGACTGAGACATCTTGTGGAGGGCCTCTACTTACCTTTGCCTTTTTGCTACTGGACAAATTGTCTCTGTGTTTTGTGTTCTTTATCAGCTTGAGAAGGGCTGTCAGTAACCAGCATTGATGATACCTTGAAAAATAACATCTTGGTCTTTGTCATGACTTTGTCCAGTAATTTTTATACTTAAACTATAGGAAAACGCCACACTCTCTTAAACTATTCTTTAAATTGTTAGCAACTATAATGATCGTTTCTGACGTGCTCAAAGTTATGACTTCTTTAAATGCCCTGTGGTTAAATATGTGTAGTGGTACTTCTTGTGATTCAGTCCTGAAAATGCACATTTGAATTTTAAAAAGAAGTGGTTCATTAAAGTTCCTTAAAACTGTTTCCCCCTCATACTGTATAGAGGGTAGTGTGAAGCACCAGATTTTATAGAGTTGTAACATAATACATTTGAAGAGAAGGAGCAGCAGTTCTCACTGACAGTATCCAATTATTACAGTTGAAGGGAAATAGTTGCAGCCAACACCACAACCTCAGTAGGCCTGATGGTTGTTTTGCATAGTAATTGTAGTTGTTGCTAGTTCTATGTGATATCCAGTTACGGGTCCTAGCTCTGTAAATGTTCCTGAGCTTCAAAGTATATGCACTTGAATGGATCTTGAAAAACTGGTGGAATTTAGTTAATGTTAAAAGCAAATTAAAACCCATTGTAATTTAATAAATGTGGATAGGGTCAAGGTTTGCAACTAATTTGCAAAAACTGATTATTGTTGAGCATCCATTTTCTCCTTGTATTTGTTGAATAGTAAAGGATGATCAGGCCTTTTACAGTGGGTTTGGACTGGATGGCCATTTGGGCCTTTTCCACGCCATTTGCTGCCTCTAGTAAGTTTGGGATTATAGAGAATTCAGAATACAAAGTATTGCATTAAACCATTTTGTCTGACATTCCAGTAATGGGGTGTGTGGATTCCAGTTTGTGTGTTACAATAATCGGTAGTAAAATAATTTATTTTAGAGACTCTTGGACAGGACATTGTGCAATCCTGAGCACATATGAGAAGTAATTTTAATTTCTGGTCTGTGCTGTATTTAATTTTGCTTTCCTTTGTTATTTAAATTAAGGCCAAACAGAGAGCTGAAGTCCTTCAGTCGACACAAAGATTCTTTTCTGAGCAGCAGCAGAGCAAGCCACCTGGAGCCAAAATTCAAAAAGTGGGTGACAGTGTGAATAAAGGTCCTGAGCCATTGGCCGATTCCTCCTTGGGTGCATGCCAAGACAAAGCAGAGGAAAAGCAGAGTCCTGCACCTGCAACAACCCCCAAGCCGGTTAGAACTGGACCAATCAAGCCTCAGGCCATCAAGACAGAAGAAACTAAATCCTAAGTGCTGGGTGCATTTCTGTTCATATGGGGATTTTTGGAACGACCACAGCACAAACTTGTAGCCAGCCCCAAAGGGGAAGGCTTGTTCCTTCAAGATTGTGGGGGGATAAAGAGATGCAGATGTGAACAGCTACAGAATCTGAAGGTCTGGGGTTCTTTGGGCATTTAGTCTTCATGCCACCACATGAATGAGCATGATCTTTCTGAATAGAGTGTGATCTTTCCTTTCCAAGGATGTCAAATGAGAACTAATTTTCCCAAGGCATCGTCTTAGCTGAAGGTAAACACTCTCATCTCTGTTGCTGCTGTTTCATTTTCGAAAGAGGCATATTACAGAAGGCCTTCTTGAGTGACATCGGGTTTAGTTTTATGTTATTCATTGTCCTGATGAAGCACACCCAACCCTTTTAAAAATTCCCTGTCCCCCATACTTTTTTCTCTAAATGTTGTTTGTCAGATTTCTGTAAAAGGCAGGTTGTGGTTTCTGCTATAGTTTGATATAATGCTGAACTCCACAAAGTTAAAAGAGGGTCATTGGGGGCCCTTGCTACTAGCACCCCAGACATGGAGACTTGACATTTAGAAGTTGAACCTTGAGCCATTGCTGAGAAGTAATGAGGAAGAGAAAGCCTTTGGCCTTCAGTTGATTTTCAGTTTATTTCTGTATGGATCATTAAGCACTTGACATTGTGCCAGAGGAGAGCATCTTCTAGAATGGCATATTCTTATATCCGAGCTGCATCACACCTCCTCCTTGCTCACCCTATGGTGGGAAATAGAATCAAGTCAAATATTGCCTTCTTAAATTGTATCCTTCTAGTAGTATAGCTGTAGGGGAGTACTGTATGATAACTTCTGTGAATGTAAAATATCTCATACCTGCTTATGATATGTAGTTGTGACTGTGCTATAGCAGAGCTGTTCAATGATGTTACTTCAGACTTTTCAAGGCAATGGTTGGAAATTAACATGATCAACACATGCCATACCAGTTGCAGAACTGACTGTTTTCCTAGTAATTTCCTTTTCTTCCTCTTTCCTTCTCCAATCTTTTCTGGAACAAAGTGTGCTAAAAGTCTAATGTGTATAATTTTGTTCAGATGACAGCAGAAGCTGGGAAAGTCTGTTGCTGCTATTGATGGCTAGTGAAATGCTATTGGTTATCTTTTTTATATAAATATTATAGTTTGAATTTTTGGAAACTTAGCTGTCATGTCAGCTTTGGGGAAGAGATATCTAATTATACTGTGAGTTGGCATTGTACAGAAATTAACAGCCATATTGGTCTACAAATGTTTAAACTTTTTTCATTTGTACAGGGATAACACACTGTATTAAATATGTAAGGTCTTATTTACATGGGTTTGATTACAGAAACTAATAAAATATTCTCTACATAAAATTCTTGAAAGTGCTGTGCTTATGTTCTGCCCACTACAGTAATGGGCCTGCCTAGTAGCTTTTAAAACCCATATTGTCTGCCAGGAAGTCTGTTTGTATAATCCCAGTAGTTCAGTGGGTACAGCTGAAGTTTTGAGGAATTTTGAGCCTGGGTATGAGCATTTTGAGCTGGCTTCTGAGAGAGCTAAACAAGTAGGAGGAAGTGAACACTGGTAAGTTTCTGGGGTGCTAGCAATTGGACTAGAGCTGCTTTAGAGGCCTCTGCTAATTTAAATTGCAAAGAGCCACCTTTATTCAAACAAAGGAAGCAGCTAGATGCTTCCTCAAACAAAGGAAGCAGGGGGTGGAGCCAGACTAATCCTTTCTCTGAGCATGGGGGTGCTCTGAGGAAGGGCAGCATCAGCCATTTTGAGCCTGTGTGTGATCCCAAGCAGAGCTGTTGCTGAGAGAGCCAAATGAACAGGACGTGAGCTCTGGTAAGTTTCTGGGGTATTTGCAGTTGGAATAGAGCTGCTTTAGAGGCACGCGCACCTACTGGCACACGTGGTTTCATATAAACAACAAAGGAAGAAAATATTCTTACTAGATAGAAAGGTAGTAAAAGTGTAAATTTTTGAGGCCCATAATACTGCGCTCATTAAAATGGAGTCTGAAGGAGCAGCTGTAGGTAACTGCAACACTTGTGCCATGTTTGTCATCTTGCCAAAGCACATGGAGAACTACATTTGCAGCAAGTGCAAGCTGGTTGCACTACTAGAAGAGAAGTTCCAGCAGCTGGAGGCCCACATATCTAACCAGCAACAAAGTCACACATCATAGGGAATGCACAGAAGAACAGCTGGTTCCAACTGAGGATCTCTCCCTCATCACACTTGATGAGATACAGGAAGACAACAGGAAGAAACTGAAGACCTCTCCCTTAATAGAGTTGAGGAATAGGCAGATGAACAGGCTGCAGGAGGAGGCTCCTTATACTAGGTGATTCAATTATTAGAAATACAGAGGGATGGATTTGTGATGTGCATGATAACTGTATGGTTATCACCATCTTCGTGTATGCCTGCCAGGTGCAAAGGTTGCAGACATAGCCAGACATCTAGATAGTTTGATAGACCTGGGAATAAGCCAGTCTTCATGGTACACATTGGTACCAATGATTTTGGGAAAGCAAAGCATTCATTCCTGGAAACCAAAGTCAGGTTGTTAGGAAGATGTCTCGGACTTCCAAGGTAGCATTTTCAGAAGTGCTGCCTGTTCCCCATGCAGCACCCACCAGACAAGCAGAGCTCAGAAGCCTCAATGCATGGGTGAGGTGATAGTGTTGAGAGGAGGGCTTCAGATTTGTCAGGAACTGGAAAACATTTTGGGACAAGCCAAGCCTGTTCAGGAGGGACGGGTTGCTCTTGAACCATGATGGGACCAGATTGCTGGCACTCAAAATCAAAAAGGCTACAGAGCAGCTTTTAAACTGAAAACTGGTGGAAAGCCGACATGAGCTGAGTGGCATCCGGTTCGGAGCACCTCATCCCCATAGAACAAGATTGGGGAGGGTAGAGAACCACAAAGTGATGACATAGTAGGTATTATCACTGGGACAGTAATGGGATGTGATAGTTTGTCTACTGGAATTAGAAGCTACGGGTGGAAAAGAACAAAGAAGGAGCTGTTGTTGGGGGTCCTACTGTACAGGTGCTTCTATGCAAATGCTAGCGGCCTCCGAGCAAAGATGGGAGAACTTGAACATTTGGTAGCTAGGGATAACATTGATATAATACTCATAACAAACCTGGTGGAATGCAGAAAAACAGTGGGATACCACAATCCCAGGCTATAAACTCTAAAAAAGGGAGAGAGGCGGGTTGGAAGGGGAGTGGCCATCTATGTCAAAGAAGGGGTAAAAGCCAGCAGAATGGAGATTGATGGTGGGTCTGACTCCACCATAGAATCACTGGGGGTTAAACTACCACGTCCAAGGAGTGATGTGATAGTGGGAGGGTGTTATCGTCCACCAGATCAAAAACTTGAGAGGGGACCTTGAGATGAGACAAATCACGGAGGTGTCTAAGAGGGACAGGATAGTAGTCATGGGGGAATTTCATTATCCTCACATTGCCTGGGCCAATGTGAGCTTGGGGCAAGAAAGAGAAACCAGGTTCTCCGCCCTCCCTGAATGACCGTTTTAGAGCAACTTATCATGGAGCCCATCCAAGAAAAGGCAACTGTGCATCTAATACTGTGTGATACTCAGGACCTGGTCAGGGATGTAAATGTCACTGAGCCTCTGGGGAACAGGCATGTAGATTTGGGTGAACCGGTGGATATAGTCTATCTGGATTTTCAAAAGGCTTTTGACACAGTCCCTCACCAAAGGCTGCTGAGAAAATTGCACAGTCAGGGGATAAGAGGGCAGGTCCTCTTATGGATTGAGAACGGGTTGAGATCCAGGAAACAAAGAGTAGGTGTCAATGGGAAATTTTCACAATGGAGAGAAGTGAAAAGCGGTGTGCCCCAGGGATCTGTCCTGGGACCGGTGCTTTTTAATCTGTTCATAAATGACCAGGAGACACTATTATAATCTCATTGTACAAAACGATAGTAAGGCCGCACCTGGAGTATTGTGTACAATTCTGATCACAGCATCTCAAAAAAGACATAGTGGAACTGGAAAGGGTGCAAAAGAGAGCGACTAAAATGATTACTGGGCTGGGGGACCTCTTATGAGGAAAGGCTAAAACATTTGGGACTCTTTAGTCTGGAAAAAAGGTACCTGAGGGGGGATATGATTGAGACGTACAAAATAATGCAGGGTATGAGTAAAGTGGATAGAGGGAAGCTCTTCTTCCTCTCACAAAATACCAGAAGTAGAGGACAGCCACTCAAATTGAGGGTTGGAAGAGTGAGAACAGACAAAAAATATGTTTTCACGCAGCGCTTTGTTAGTCTGTGGAACTCCCTGCCCCGGTGTGTTGTGGTGTGTGTGGTGTCTGTGCCTGTGTTACTTGCTGCCACAGGATGTTGTGATGGCATCTGGCCTGGATGCCTTCAAAAGGGGATTGGACAGATTCCTGGAGAAAAAGTCCATCACAGGTTAAAAACCATGATGGAGATGTGTAATCTCCAGGCTTAAAGCTGGGATACTTCAAGGACCAGATGCAGGGGAGTGCTATCAGGAGATAGATATCTAGTCTTGTGCGCTCCCGGACACATCTGATGGGGCCACTGTGAGATACAGGAAGCTGGACTAGATGGGCCTTTGGCCTAATCTAGGATGACTCTTATGTTCTTAAATTTTAAATACCAATGGCACCACATCCTTGGCATCAGTGTTGCTGGTGAGATATCTGTGTAACAGACATGCTTCACATGAGCCTCTCACTTTTACCAGGTCTTCGCCATCATGGTGAAGGTGAATCCAATGAATATTATGTTCATAAATTGTTTTGCAGTTACTTCTCGGAACCTTATAGAGTTCAACTTTCTTACAGGTACCTCCTCCTCCTTACATAGGCCTGGCTCCGCCCATTCAGCTATCAGTTCCTTATTTTCCATGGCTGTGGTTGCTTCTTGCCTTCAGCTGTCCTACTTTCTCTCCATATATATCCCTATATACGGGCTGTCCAACTTTGAACAGGCCAAGATCTACTTTTTCCAGCCCAAAGTGCCTGAGGACTACTACACTAAAACCTCTACTTACGAATTTTCTCCGTAAGTAAATAAAATTGTAAGTAGAGCAACAGTTTCCCATAGAAATGCATTGAAAATCAATTAATCCATTCTGGACGGAACATAGTTCAGTGCTTTCCTATGGGAAGGCTAACCAGGCACATGCTTCCTTTCCACCTGCTCGAACTGCTGTGGGCGGGGGCAAGGCAGACATGTGCATGCTTGCCCAGGCTGCTGGAAGACTTTTTTAAAAAGGTGCACTTTCCCTCCCAACCCACCTGGTGCCTGACTCGACCCTCCTCCCCCTCCAACCTCCACCTCTTTCCCCCCTTCTCCCTTCTAGCCCCCTTGCTGCTACTGCCACTGCCACCCGCAGCTCTCACTCACCTCTGCCATGTTCGCTACACAGCTGGGGTGGGCTGAGCCAGCAGCATGGCAATCACATTGCTATGGCAGCACAAGAAGGAGGGAATGGCTCAGAAGGGGAGCAGGATGAGTGGCAGTGGTGGCGGGTCATGGTCTCTGTGAGACAGCCATGGGGGTAGGAGGAGGAGGAGGGAAGGGTGGGAGGAAGGAATTCCCCAGGGGAGAAGAAGAAGGGAGACATCACCACACAAAGGAGATGGACACACCTGTGACCCCGCCTCTTGCTGTTTCCTCCCCTCCCTCTGCTCCACACTAGCGACTCCGCTGGTCACAAGGCAGTGCCATGCTGATCATCTGGCTGGGAGGGGAAGCAGGGGACTGTGCCACAGCCCTTGAGCTGCCCCCCTTGGCTGAGACAGTGGGCTGGCAGACCCAGAACTTTGCTGGGGCAGTGGTGGTCCTTGAGGTGGGGGAGGGAGGGTGGAGAAAGTATCCCTTCACTTTTTTATTGATGGCCGGTGGGCTACTTTTCAACCCTGGACACAGCAGCCACCTGGGCCTCCATGGTGACAGCCAGGTCCAGGACCATGCCCAGATTCCAGACACTGTCAGCCAGATGGAGGGAAACACCTTACAGACTGGGAAGAGGGCCTCCATATCTGGATGGGGAAGTCCCAAAGAACATAACCTTGGTCCTCTCGGGGTTGAGTTTGAGTCTGTTGGCCTTGGTCCATGCCATGACTGCATCCAGGCACTGGTCGAGGGTCCGGACAGCCTCAACTGCAGAGGTGGAAATGGAGATATAGAGCTGCATGTCATCAGCGTACTGATGGCAGTAGACTCCAAATCTCCTTATGACCTCTGCCAGCGGCCTCATATAGATGTTAAACAGCATGGGAGAGAGGGACGACCCCTGTGGAACCCCTCAAGGGAATATCCACGGGGCAGACAACTCCCCCCCCCCATGCTGCACACACTGGGACCAGTTCTCCAAGAAGCACCGGAACCAACTGAAGACAGTGCCTCCGATACCTATCTCAGAGAGCCGGTCCAGCAAGATACTGTGGTCGACGGTATCGAAGGCCACTGACAAATCCAGAAGGACCAACAAGGTAGAACTACCCCATTGCCCCCCCCCGGAGGAGGTCATCTTGCAGTGCGACCAAGACTGTCTTGGTCCCCTGACCCGACCTGAGCCCAGACTGGAATGGATCAAGAACCTCTTCTCCCTCCAGGAACAGACAAAACCAATTTTGGAGCTCTCCTCCACCTCTTCATTAGGTTCAAGAGAAAGTTCAGTCTCCCAAGCAAGGCCAGACTCATTACTCTCCACATCCTCCAAACACCCCTCCTGAATAACTCTCACAGTGCTACTCTGTGAATCATAAGCTTGAGAGTTGGGATTAGTGCTCTGATCTAGCTCCTTGTTCCATTCAAGAGGAAGTTCAAAATAAGGTTGTAAAAAGTCTAATGTATTTTGCGTTTTGCAGAGCAAATCTTCAAATTGTTTATCCACCATTGTTTCCCAGCTGATTCTGCTCATTGTGTTCGGTTATAGATCACTTCAAAGGGTTAAATCTTTAAGTTCTACTGAGCCTCAAGGAGGGAGGGGTGTAGGAGAGAAGGCAGGGAAGGAGAGAGATGAAGAGAAAATGTTCCAAGTCTGATATCTAGAATGTTCTCCATTGTGGCCTTCGTGAAGCCACACAGATGGGTTTCCCAGGCGCCCCTGCGCCAGAGGTCGGACTTCCCTAGCAATAGGAAAGTTCATTAGTCTCCGCCCCCACACGCTGTGCATGTGCGTGGGTGTTCCCGCCTAAACGCTTCAGTTCCTCTTAACTGCCACAGCTAGAGGTTCGTTATTTCATCAGTCTCCGTGTGTTCGTTGATCTTTGATTTTTTTCTTCGGTTTTTCAACTTTGGCTTGTGTACCGACTAATGTCTTTTGCCCAGCCCTTTAAACACTGTTCCGGTTGTCGAGCAAAAATCCCTCATACCGACGGCCACGATCAGTGCCTTTTTTGCCTCGGGGAACACCACCACCCCGAGGTCTGCACGATCTGCAAGGGATTCAGCTCTCAGGCGCTAAAAAATTGCTGCAACCGCTTGGCCAATTATCTCTTGGAACGTTCTCTTCGGCCTCAACCAATGGATCAGAAGGCGTCGGACACAAGCCGTAAGTCGGAGGTTTCACGGTGGGTGGAGAAATCGAAAAAGATCCCAGTCCTCCAAGGGGTCTCTTCTTCAAAGTTGAAATTGACCTCAGCTCCGTCCCTGCCCAAGATCTCCAAACCGGCAAAACCTCCGAAGCCTACTTTTCCAACTTCAACGACTTTTACGACTTCGAAACCAACCGCGAATGTCTCCAAGGATTCACCAAGTGTTCTGGTCAAAATTGAGTTTTCGGGTTCGGCCGCGGCGGTGCCTTCTTCAATGGCTACCCGCCCGGAGTATCAACATCTTTTACCCTCCAACTCTTTGGAATCATCATCCGATGATGACGCGATGATGCCTCCGAATATTACACTCGTCAAATCCACTCCTACATTGGAGTCAGGGACCTGTTGGTCCACTTCGAATTCGGGGACCCGTCAGTCCAAAGCTCTCCCGGTGTGCTCCCCTTCGTTGTTGCTGGCTTCGAAGGCTGCTTCCTCCCCCTTGCCATCTGTGGAGGTCGAATTCGAAGAATGAGCTTCTTCACTGCCTCCGGTCTTGCTCTCGGGTTCATCCTCATTGAAATCGGACAAGAAGGCTCGCCACAAACAGACCCAGCTTCCGCCAGCCACCCAGGATCCAACAGTCAGGTTCGATACCCAAACAATCTCGAACCCGAAAATCTCTGTGGCTTCTGCGATCTCTGAAGCCCTCACCCAAGAGGCGTTGGATTCGACGGCACCACCTCAAAAGTGCCACCGAAAGGAACATCACCTCCAACCTCCGTCGGTGTCGGTACCGCCCATTCTGACTTTTTCCTTACGTTTTGATGGCTGCCAATGTTCGATTCACACAACAGACCAGATCAAATCCGACCTTCAAGCTGCCTCTTTCTCAGGTTCGGCGGTGGAATATGAGCCCTCCAAAGTTGAATCCGAGATTTTGGATTCAGAATCAGTCCAGTTGGTAACCTCCCTGGACTCTGATATCGAGGAAAAATCTCCACCTTCTTCCTCTAACTCTATGCGCAATTATGCCAACTTCTTAGTGCGCATGTCCAAAACTATTGAACTGCCTATTCACCAGCCTCAACCTAAGAGGGTTTGTCACATTTTGGGCAGAAATGCCAGTGAGGACACAGCTCCTCTCCACCTCACTCTTATACCATCATTTCTTACTATGGTTGAAGACTCCTTTCAATCTTTGGGCTCAACAGGGATCTCCCAAAAGATGGAATCACTGTACCGCGTACATGATGATAAGGCTCCCTACTTGGACGAACACCCTGTACCCAATTCAGTAGTGGTAGCCTCCTCTCAGGTACAGTCGCGGACCAAACAGACTCCAATTCCTCCTTCTAAAGAAGGGAGAAAGCTGGACTTTATCGGCAGGAAACTATATTCCTACACCATTTTGCAGCACAAGATCGCTAACTACCATGGGGCGATGGGTGCCTCCCAATGGGACTTGCTAGCTCATTTGCACCCGTTTTTGGAGCTTATTCCCGAGGACAAAAGAGCTGAAGCCTCGGCATTGTATGAGGAATCCATGGCCTTGGCAGCACAGCAAATGCGCTCTTCCAAACACTCTTTGACTGTGCCTCTAAGGTTCTGAACACATTGATTTCCCTGAGATGGCACACCTGGCTGCGAACTACGGGCCTATCTGACGATCACAAGGCCCAGATAGAGACCCTGCCGTTTGATGGTTCTAGCCTGTTTAATACTACCACTGACGGGCTAATGGAAGATCGTCACAAAAAACAGGACATTGCCAAAAAATTAAATGTTATTCCTCAGCGGCCAAAGCAGCCCTTTCGGTTTCATCCCCGGTGATGATTCTGGCCACCCACTTCACAGTCCTCCTCCAGACAACATCAACGAGATTGCCCATCTCGTCCATCCGCCTATTCCGAATTTGCTCCGAAGTCCAAGAAGCCCAAGTCGGCCTCCTCTGGAACCAAGCCCAGAGAAAGGAGATCCAGAGACAAATACTGACAACCCAGGTGTTCGCCTCAGCCCCTTTCTGGAGGCCTGGCGGGAGATAACATCAGACCACTGGGTCCTTTCCATAATTCAACACGGTTACTTGTTAGAGTTACAGACTCATCCCCCGTTGGGGAATTTAGTTCACACTCCTCCATCCCCTTGCCTGTTAGAGGAGATTTCTTCCCTTCTTCAAAAAGGGGCCATCCAACGAATTCCAAGAGCCCTCTCTCAAAGGGGGCTCTGTTCTCGTTATTTTACTGTCCCAAAAAAGGATGGCGGACTGAGACCCATTCTAGACCTACGGTTTCTGAACAAGTTCTTAATTTACAAAAAATTCAGGATGGTGACATTAGAAAAGGTCATCCCTCTCCTTCGCAGGGGAGACTGGTTCAGGGTTGTGGATCTACGAGATGCGTACTTCCACATCTCTATCCATCCAGCGCACTGTCATCTATTCCGCTTAGCTGTAGGGGAAGATATCTATCAATATTCTGCCCTGCCATTTGGTTTGGCAAAGGCCCCCAGGGTCTTCACCAAATGCATGGCTCCGGTAGCGGCTCATCTTCGCACCTTGGGCGTAGTTGTCTTCCCCTACCTCGACGACTGGCTAGTCGGATTCGGAAGAAAAGACTCAGCAGGACATTGCCACCTTCCTTACTACGTTAGAAGCGCTGGGACTGCAGGTCAACTACAAGAAGTCGCATCTCGTTCCCTCCCCGGTAGTGACATTCATCGGGGCGATCCTGGACTCTACTCGAGGTATGGCCTTTCCACATCGAGAAAGGATAGCAGAAACTGTCCGGCTGGTACAACAATACCACCCTCTACAATGCATCCTGGCCATTCTGGTTCATGCGAGGTTGCGACTCAGACCTCTGCAGGCGTGGTTTCTCTGTCAATTCAACCCTCTACGAGACCCCCCGACCAAGGTCCTGACTATTCCTCCAGACTTACCTCGTCATCTCAGCTGGTGGTCCTGCCGCAACAACATCCTTTCTGGTCGCCCATTCAGGGATCCGTTCCCCACTATTCAAGTGACAACGGACGCGAGCAACTCGGGCTGGGGTGCAGGCTGTCTGTCCCACAAGATCCACAACACCTGGACTCCGCAGGAACAGCAGCTCCACATCAACGAGCTGGAGCTCCTGGCTGTCTTCAAGGCCTTCCGAGCGTTTCTCCGTCACCTCTCCGGCAATGTAGTACTGGCGGTTACCGACAACACAACTGCCATGTACTACATCAACAAACAGGGCAGAACTCATTCGGTGCATCTGCTCCACCTCACGATGCGCTTCTGGGATTGGTGCATACTCCACAACATCCACCCTATTGTCATGCACCTGCTGGGGGAAGAGAACATAAATGCCGACAACCTCAGCCGCCATCAGAAATCTACTCACGAATGGGAGCTGAACCCCAGAGTTTTCAGACATCTGTGCAACAAGTGGGGCATTCCTCAAGTAGATCTGTTTGCCTCCCACAACAATGCCAAATGCAATATGTACTGTTCCAGAGCAGGCAAGGGTCAGAATTCTCTGGGGGATGCTCTCCTACTCCCTTGGATGGACAATCTGTTGTATGCATTTCCTCCAATTCCCTTGCTCCACAAGGTGGTAGTGAAAATCTTTCAAGAGAGGCCCAACCTCATCTGGATAGCACCTTGGTGGCCCAGACAGCCCTGGTTTGTGTCCCTCCTCAGGATGGCTACCAACTATCTTCGACTGACTCCATTCCCAGATCTTCTATCTCTGGACCAGGACCAGGTTCTCCATCCGCACCTTCCCCACCTCCAGCTCACGGCATGACGGATTCTGAACTGATTGACTCCGTTATTTCATCTTGTCGCAAGCCCTCCACCACTAAACTATATCTCTACAAGTGGAGGAGGTTTGCCTTTTACGCAGCGAATAAAGGGTTTGACCCCATCAACCCTTCACTTGCCTGGGTCTTACAGTACTTTTTGCACTTGAAACGTTCTGGACTCACCTTATCATCTCTTCGGGTCCATATCTCAGCAATCGTCGCACACCAGCCACCGTTGTCTGCAGCGTCATCCTTCTTTCGGCATCCCAGATTGAAGTTATTTCTCAGGGGGCTTAAAAACTCTTTCCCTGATAGAAAACCAATTCCGCCACAGTGGTCCCTCTCGCTGGTTCTAAGAGCTTTGCAGATACCTCCCTTTAAACCTATGGCCACTACGGATCTTCGACTGCTCACCCTAAAAACTGCTTCGGCCAGGAGAGCAAGTGAGCTCTGTGCACTTCGGTGTGACCCACCGTACATGCAATTTTACCCAGACAGGGTAGTGGCCTATCCCGATATTACCTTCCTTCCGAATGTAGTGTCCTCTTTCCATGTCTCTCAGCCAATAATTTTCCCTGCTTTCTTCCCTAATCCATCAACTTGGGTCGAGAGGGACATGCATGCCCTGGACGTTCGGCAGGCCCTTGCCTTCTATATAAAGAGAACTGAAACTCTTAGGAGTTCCAATAGACTCTTTGTGTGTTATAACCCTGCAGCTTAGGGCTGCCCGGTCTCATCTCAGCGATTTGCCTGCTGGGTGGTTCAAACGATTAGGCTTGCATATGACTTGGCTAAAAGGTCTTTACTGTCTGGTATCCGGGCTCACTCCACTAGAGCTGTGGCCTCCTCCGCGGCTTTCCTGAAAGGAGTCCCTTTGGACGACATCTGTCAAGCGGCCACGTAGTCCAGACCCGAGATCTTTGTGACCCACTACAGAGTGGACACCCGCATGAGGTTGGCCACTTCCTTCAGGAGGGCTGTGCTTTCCTTTGTGACAGTGTGACTACCCTCCTGCCAGTGAATACTGCTTTCAATCACCCATCTGTGTGGCTTCACGAAGGCCATGATGGAGAAGAACCAGTTACTTACCTGTAAAGGTGGTTCTTCAAGTGGACCTTTGTGAAGCCACACAGCACCCGCCCGCCTCCACTCGGACCGTCACACTCTGACTGGTACATCATTACCTGTCATCCTGGCGGACAAGAGGAACTGAGGCATTTAGGCGGGAACACCCACGCACATGCACAGGGTGTGGGGGCAGAGACTAACGAACTTTCCTATTGCTAGGGAAGTCCGACCTCTGGCACAGGGGCACCTGGAAAAACCACTTTTACAGGTAAGTAACTGGTCCTTTTGAAAAACATTAAGCATTTAGACTAACCAAGGTCAGAGATTGCTGCTTTACTGCTCACACCATCTTTGTATAAAAAGGAGTTTTATATTATAAAAGGAAGCTCCCTTTTTCTTCAAAGTGATTTACCAGCCAAAAATGCTGAAAGCAAATAAATCCACAGTGCAGCAATAAGAATAGTCTCTTCTATGTTATCATCATAAAGTAGTTGTTTATTCTCCCCTCATAATTGTAGCCACCATTTCGGAAAGGGGGTAATAAAGCTTATTGAAGAAGGAAACCAGGGTATCACCAAGATATGTATCTTGTACAGTCCCTTTAAAAATGGCAACTCGGCATCAGGGGCTTGGGGAGGGTTAGGGTTAGGGTTAAAGGACCCATGCCTTTCCCCCCAACACACCCCATTGGGAGCAAAAGGTGAGGGGTTTTTAAAATGTCTTGGAGCCATTGAAGCTGCCTTCATGGCTCAAAGACGTTTTAAAGAACCTGCAACTTTCCCTCCCAATGGGACATGTTAACATGTCTGAGCCACTGAGACAGCCTTGGTGGCTCAAAGACATTTTTAAAACCCCACCTTTCCCTCCCAATGGAGTGCACTGGAGGGAAAGGTGCAGTTTTCCCCCTCCCCCAAGCCCCACACCAGCTGATCAGCACTGGGGTGAGGGAAAGTGCAGGGCTTGGGGGAGGGGGAGAGTTTGAAAAGCCCAGGGCTTGATGGGATCGAAGACTAACACTGAGCCTCCCACTTGAAACTGTCGCAGGCAAGATTTAGCATCATGGTATTGTTTCTGTCTGCTGAGCTTTTTGCAAATGCTGCTCTGCAAGATCACTTATAGATTTAAGTCTATGCTGCAACTCATGGACATACTTAGCAACTGGTACAGTCATACCTGGAACAAATCCTTTCCATTGAGCTTTTAACAGCTCTCCAGCCCCTCTTAGATTTTTCCCAAACACTGCTTCTGCAGGTGATATTCCATTTAATGCATCATGAGGTGAGGTTCTATAACCATAGAGAACATAAGGTAAGCCATCAGACCATGATTTTTGAAATTCTAGGACATATGATTTTATAATTTTGAACAAAGTCTGTTGAGCTCTCTCAATGGCAACCATGTAATTGAGGGTGATAGGCCACGCTGAAACATGGCTGCACACCTGTCAATTCAGAAAGTTTAGCCATCATTTCACCTGTAAAACTTTTTGCCTGGTCTGATAATAACATGTTAGGTAGGCCTATGCATTCTGTCACTTCAAGAAAAGGTGTGGCAACCTGTTCTGCAGTGATGCTGGAAGTAGGAATTGCTTCTACCCACTTGCTGAAAGGACAAGTAAAACAAATTATGTACCTTTCCCCCGTGCTGCTGGTGGGAAGAGATCTGAAAATGTCCATTTGCAGTGTGCTGAAGACAGATCCCAAAGGAAAATTTTCCAGTTTGGCTTTTGTGGTATCACTTGGGTAACCTACATGCTGATAAGCATCACAACTGTATGTGTAACTCTTCACATCTTTTGAAATATTAGGACAAAACAAATGATTAGTGATCTTTTTTAATAATTTTTTAATTTTATTTATTTATAAGAAGAGTCATTATGCATTGATAACAATCAAAGAACGCAAACAACATTTATAAATTTTTTAAGACAATTATTAACTCTTGCCATCTTCTTGTCAAAACATCATCATCTCCTTTCAGGTGGCCGGAAAGTCTGTCCATTTCAATAGCCAAATATAGTTTCTCTTTCAGAGCATCTTTTGAGGGTATTTCAGAATTCTTCCAAAGTTGAGCATACAGAATTCTGGCAGTTACAATAATGTGGTTAATTACATATTTTTGGTCATATGTTACCTCAGTATCGATAATATTTAACAAAAATAATTCTGGTGTGTATTTTAACTTGACCTTCAGCACAGTGTCTAGTAAATTCCAAAATATTCCAAAATAACTTAGCTTTTTTACAAGTCCACCACATATGGTAGAAAGAGCTGTTTTCTTGCTCACACATCCAACATTTAGCTGAACAATTATACATTTTAGAATGATTAGTGATCTTAATCAGTGTTTTACAAAACCCAGTGTGCCATGACAAGGAATCATCTGCACATTTGCAGACTTCCTGTCTATAACATTGTGGAACCACTAGCTGGCGTTGTGGCTCTAAATTAGGATTACCATCCACCAGTTTCTCTCTGTACAATAATTTCTCATTCTCCGGACCTGTCCAACAAAATCTAGTCTGCTTTGCTGCAGATCAAACCAAATTTATCCATCATGTTGGATGATCAGGGAACTTGTAGTTATCCAAAATATCACTGAAGAAATTGAAGAGATTTCACGCCTGTGTTTAAATATGCAGATTCCCCCCCTTTTGCCAGATTTTGTATATTTCTAACATTTTGTTGTGTTCTTCATAGTTATTGCTTTTAATTGGAAGATGGTTTGCTGTCATGGATTTCTGTTTAGGCAATTTGTTTTTGCAATTTGTTGTACACTGCCCAGAGTTCCCAAGGGAAAATCAGGTGGATAACAAAATAAATAAATAAAATAAATAAGAAATTAAAGCTTCTTGAGAGTCCTTTTTTAGAATCACATTGTAAGTGAATGTTTCCTGGACCCAATTTGCTTGCTGCTGTGAAATAAAATCACTGGGTCCTAGGATTGTAAAGTCCTGTTGCAGTTGCTGCTTTTCACCAGCAGATGATGCTGCAAACATAGAAATGCTGTGCAGAGGAATGTCCTGCAGCCAAAACATTAGCTGTGGCTTGCTGAACATGCCCCCCTTCTGGAAAGCTCACCTGATTTCTGGGTACCTGTGTGGCAATTGGCTCAGTGCCATTCAAAGTCTCATTCTCCACTGAATCATCAGAAAAATCCCAAATTTCTTCCCATGTGTTTGGTAAACAATCCAAACTCCGAAATCCCCTGTCTGAATGTGTAATTGTCTTCATCTTAGGAGGAACTTCTGTTGAAGGGGTGACACTCTTTCTAGGCTTTGGGGGTTTCTTCCCTGCTATAGCTGCTGGCTTAGATGGTGCCTTCTGCCCTTCTGTAATGGGTTTTAAGAGAAGGTAAGCCTGTTACCTAGGCCAAAAATGTAAACATGCAATATTAAGCTGCACTTGGACTTGTAGTTTCCTTGTTAACTCAATGTCTTTGTCAACAAGAGCCAGTGAAGATATCAGTGAGGAAGCATGAGAAAGCTCATTGGTCTACGAATACCATGCAACTGAAATTCCCATACCAATTGACAGACTAAATTGTGCTTTGGGGAGAGGAGAGAAGATTCTTCGGTGCTTGGAGTCAAGACAAGCTTAGAAAATGTAGCTTAGATAATTAGAGAGAGGCTTTTGCCTCATAGACTCTTTAAAATTAGAAGAGGAATCATTTTTGTTGTTTTCTAAGAAAAGAGTAATATTGTGTGTAACCTCCAGTAGCCTAAATAAATGCATTTAATTATTTTAAAGGTGGCTTTGGAAGTATTTTGGTAAGTTAAAAGTTACACAGCAAACGCGGGCTGGGAAGTCAAAACACTGCTTTTTACGGAGGCATATGGTGACCTTATTTCTGTTTAATTCTGTTTTTTTAAAAAATTCACCTGCTGCCCCCCGCCGAGGGTTTCCCTCTTTGCCAACCTTTATTTTTACCTTGCCTTTCATTCTTACCGCTTTATGCTCTTTTAATTTGTGCTTGTTGTGGTTTTAGCTGTTTAACTGTTTTATTGTGAACCACCCTGAGTTCCTGAATGGAAAAAGGTAGCGGTATGTAAATACACCAAATAAATAAATAAATAAATAAATAAATAAATAAATAAATAAATTCAGACTCACAGGGCTTTTGCATAGACTCACAGGTTATTGCATAGATCGGCTGTGGTTGACTTATTGCAAGGTTGACATCTGGGTAGTGTTAGGTACAGTGGTACCTTGTATAAAGGAATTAATTCATTCCAAATGAAATTATGTAAAGCAAATTTTCCTTTATACAAATTCCCATAGGAATGCATTGAAAACAGAGTAATCCCTAATTGCGACCATTTTTATGTTGTACAGATTCGCCCCATAGGTGATTCTGTTCAGCAAATTTCCTCTATCTCCGGAATTTTTTATGTTGTACAGATTTTATGTTATACAAACCATTTGTTATACAAGGGTCCACTCTACTGAGATTTCCTTGGCTCCTCTTAAAGACTGGCTGTGAAGCAATTAAGCTGTTAAGCAATTACTTTGTGATTTATGGTGGTTAGCAGGCTGAAGGCCAAATAGAAGGCCGCTCACTGAAAGCCTGTTTAATTTGATTTCCCGGCACCTGGAAGTTAAAGATGGGAGCTATTGCTCACATTGGAGTAGAGTTTTACATGTAATATTGCATTTTTTTCATGGCAGATAGGAATCCCCCTAGCCAGACAGATCTTAGGAGTGAGATAGAATTTATTTTGTTGTTCAATGAGTGCGCTCCTGGTCGAAGACTGTGTCGTAGTGGCTCTTGAGTTAAATAGCTCAGATAGACAGAGAAGGTGGGGTTTTCCTACAGATGGGCTGTGACTGTTCCTATGCAATGCTGGCTTTCCATAGCAGGCTTTCCCCTGCAGAGACTTTGCAGATCAATCAGTTCAAGTGAGTTTGCACAGCTCTATATTTTCTGAATGCTGAGTCTTTCAGCCCACCTGACAAAGCAGGAGGAGAGCGGCCCAGGACATTAGCTTAAATTTAATTCCTTATTTGCAAGAGGAGGCTCAGCAAGGCTTAAACACCTTGTTTAATGTTACCAACACCCACAGTCTGCACAATATTGTTTGTCTTCTAAACAATTGACTACTTGGTCAGAATTTACCCACAGGAAAGGTCATGTTCCCTTTGATTATTCAGAGAGTGGTTCTAGTCCATCCATCATGGTGGGTGAGACCAACAAGCAGCCAGAGCCCCGCCCCCAACCACAGCAAGCAAGACTGATTGAGAGATGTCTCAAGCCCCTAGCCCAATTGCAAACAGCTATGCCCAGACAAAATGAACATATGGAAGAGTTATGAGAAAAGGAACTTCACCATAAGGAACTAAAGTTACAAGAGCACATTAAAAGTCAGAAACTTAAAGCTCATAAACTTAAAGAAAAAGAGTGGGGAAAACAGGAAGAAGCTGCTAATTCTCTGTCAGGGACTGATAGAAAATGCCTGCCTGTTTTAACCCCCCAATATGATATTCTGGATTTTATTGAGAATTTTGAACGGTGAGTAAAAGAATTAGGAGTGAAACAAAGTTTATGGCTTGGGTTGCTCCGCACTCAAGTGAGGGGGCTTTGGCTAAACTGCTCGTTGAATGCAAAGACAAAGATTGGGAGGAATTTAAGCAGCTTGTGATGAGGAGATTTGCCTATACCCAAGAGGGCTTGTGTTCAAAGGTGAGAAATATTAAGTGGAATCAGAAACAATAAGTCTGTTGTCTCTTGTCTGACATTAGAACCTTGATAAAACAGTGGCTGAAAGTTGCTGATGCAACTACTGTGGATGAAATAATTAGACATGGGCACGACCAGAAAAAATGATGTTTCGAGTTTTTGCTTGTTGGAACGGGTCCGTTTCGGGTCGTTTCAGTTTGTCGCGAAATTTTTCAAAAATTTGTCGTTTCGTCGTTTCGTTTGTCGTTTGTCGTTTCCACCGCGATTTAGCGCGATTTGACTTCCCAGAGCATAGGGGCGTCCTGTAATCAGGGCTGGTGCTAGGTGTTTTTGCACCCTAGGCGGCGGGCAGGATGGGGGGCGGGCGGCGGTGGCGGGGGGCCATGGGCGGGCAGTGACAGCGGCAGGGGGGAGGTGCGAGCAGGCGGGCGGCGGCCGCGGGCGGGTGAGTGGGCGGGCGGTGGTGCGGGCGGGCGGGCGAGTGGGCAGTTAGGATATCACTTAGGATAGAGGTTCTGTTCTTGGCTTGCACCTCAAATGTGTGTGTGTGCAAGCAAATTGAAGTTGGGAAAATAGAAAATAAATGGTAGTATATAATATATATTTAAAATAAATCCACACCTCCCACTCCCGGTCGAACCTCCCCCTTTATTCAATATCAGAAAAAAATCCTCACAAACTGCCAGAGAAGAAATAAAAAAATAAACTGCTATTCCCTTCAGCAGACAAAGCTGCAGGGAATCAAAGAAATTATTTTCTAAATTCAATTCCCTCCCTGCCTGCCTAACTTAAATCCTAAAGCGTCCAGCCTCCCTCCTCAATCTCAATCGGACCACACCAGCACCAGCAGCCATCCCTCCTCCCTCAACCACATCCATACACCCAACTGCGATTTCTGGAAGGTGCCTCGGCTTTTTATGTCCTCCGAGACATCCAGAAGTGTCAGTCAAAACCCTGGCAATGCCATTGGTGGAATGGTTCAAAAAAATTGCATGGTCCCATCCCATGCCCAGCCCAAATGGGCAGGTCTAAAAATAAAATAAAATAAAATAAAATAAAATAAAATAAAATAAAATAAAATAAATACGACATTTTATTGCTATAAAAAAACCCACTGCTGCTACTATTAAAATTCAGGCATTTAAAATAAATAAATTTCACATGTTTCTGTGGTGATTTGGTGTTTTTTTGATCACGATTTCAAAAGAAAAATTGCAGTCGCCATTTTGGATCCCCCACCACCACATGGCATGGCGAGACGACGAGGATGACCCCCCCCCATTGCGCGATCGCCGCAATGCCACAAACGAAAACGAAAAACCAGACCAAATTTTTCTTTTTTTGGTTCAAGTTCGAGTTCTGACTGCTTAATTATTGTTACCATTTCCGTTACGTAATGGAAACGAAAAACGGAAACGGAAATGAAAATTTCGCCGAGTCATGCCCATGTCTAGAAATAATTGATCTGCTTGCTATGGAGCAGTTAGGATGGGCAATACCCCAACTGCATAATGATGTCCTGAGTAGAGAGCCTGTGAATGCTATGGAATTTGCCTTGTTAGCTGGTAAAATGCTGGGCTTAAAGAAATATTATTTTACCAAGACTGAACACCCAACCACCTCTAGGAGGTCTAGCCAACCTCCACAGAAGGCAGAGACTGAGCCAAGAAAGTTTGAGTCAAGGCAGATGAGATTCCAGAAGCAACTCCAATATCGCAAATCCCCTAGAAAGTCATGTCCAACTCTCTCTTTGGAGGACATTGTCTGCATTAAATTCCACAAAAAGGACATTACGCTTTCCAATGTGAAAAAGGGCCTAAGAAACCTCCACAAACACCCTACAAACCAGATAAAACACCAGTTAAGTCCAGGAAAAGTGTTGTGCCTTCGCAATTGCAGCCTAAAATGAAAACAATTGTTCTCAATCAAGCTGAAATGGGGTGCCTGATGCTGATAATGAACTGGATGTTTCCCCTGATTCAAATGAGGAGGAGCTTAGTAGTGAAATCCACCCCCCAAGTGCAACTTCAGTGTTCCACAAAGTTCCAGCTCCAGCTGGAGGAAGGAGGGGTGAACCTCCGAGTACTACCTCAGCTTCTTATACTTTGCTGCTCATTCTGATTCACCTTAATCAAAACATAGAGGCAATTTCAAAAATTATAATTATGTTTATTAAAATAGAAAAATATGGAAAACTAAGCAAAAATCTTTAACAACTTAAAGAATTTAGAGAACTTAGATATACCAAGAATATTAAAATTAAAATTAAAATAACAAACATCTAAAAAGCTACATAAAATTGCATTGCTGGCTTCTGTCCTTTCCCAAAAAGCATTCTTCTCCAGTCTCCCTTGCCTACTCCCACTTTTTCGATCCTTCTGTTAGTATCACCCAATGAATGTCCATTAATCTGCATATTCAAACATCTCTGTATTACTTGACTCACCTTACTTTCTCACTGTAAAGAGGATGCTGTAAAGTTGCTGCACATGATATGCCAGCAAATTTGGAAAACCCAGCAGTGGCCAGAGGACTGGAAAAGATCGGTCTACATCCCAATCCCAAAGAAAAGAAATGCCAAAGAATGCTCCAACTATTGCACAATTACACTCATTTCACACGCTATCAAGGTTATGCTCAAAATTCTGCAAGGCAGGCTTCAGCAGTATGTGGAAAGAGAACTTCCAGAAGTGCAAGTTGGATTTCAAAGGGGCAGAGGAACTAGAGATCAAATCGCCAACATGCGCTGGATTATGGAGAAAGCCAGAGAGTTCCAGAAAAACATCTACTTCTGCTTCATCGACTATGCCAAAACCTTTGACTGTGTGGACCACAACAAACTATGGCAAGTTCTTAAAGGAATGGGAGTGCCTGACCACCTTATCTGTCTTCTAAGACATCTATATGTGGGACAAGCAGCAACCGTCAGAACTGGACATGAAACAACTAACTGGTTTAAAATTGGAACAGGAGTATGACAAGGCTATATACTGTCACCTTGCCTATTTAACTTATATGCAGAGTACATCATGCAAAAGGCAGATCTGGATGAGTCACAAGATTGCTGGAAGAAATATTAACAACCTCAGATCCGCAGATGATACTATTCTGATAGCAGAAAGTGAGGAGGAATTAAAGAACCTCTTAATGAGGGTGAAAGAGGAGAGTGAAAAAAATGGGCTGAAGTTCAACATAAAAAAACTAAGATCATGGCCACCGGTCCCATCACCTCCTGGCAAATAGAAGGGGAAGAAATGGAGGCAATGACAGAGTTTATTTTCTTGGGCTCCTTGATCACTGCAGATGGCGACTGCAGCAACGAAATAAAAAGACGTCTGCTTCTTGGGAGGAAAGCAATGGCAAACCTAGGTAGCATCCTAAAGAGCAGAGACATCACTTTGCCAACTAAGGTCAGGATGGTCAAAGCTATGGTTTTTCCAGTAGTGATGTATGGAAGTGAGAGCTGGACTATAAAGAAGGGTGATCACTGCAGAATCGATGCTTTTGAGCTGTGGTGCTGGAGGAGAGTCTTGAGAGTCCCCTGAACTGCAAGGAGATCAAACCTATTCATCCTGAACGAAATCAACCCCGAATGTTCACTAGAAGGACAGATTTTGAAGCTGAAGCTCCAGTACTTTGGCTACCTCATGAGGAGAGATGACTCCTTGGAAAAGTCCCTGATGTTGGGAAAGATTGAAGGCAAAAGGAAAAGAGGATGGCAGAGAATGAGATGGTTGGACGGTGTCATCGATGCAGTGGAAGACAGGAAGGCCTGGCGAGCTCTGGTCCATGGGGTCACGAAGAGTCGGACACGACTGAACGACTGAACAACAACAGCAACTTTCTCACTGAGCTCTTCTGGTCCTCAACTTGTTGTATCTTCCTGAATTCTCTCTGCCAGCCTCATCCGATCAGCTGCAAAATTCCTCAAAAACAACTCTATACTCTTTGACTACAAGACTACTACATAACCCATGTACCTCTTATTTCCTTACACACCACACCACCATCTTATTTTCCATAAACAAACAAGGGAAGCACACTCTTTAACCCTCCTTCAACTCTTAATCCAACTTTGGGAATGGTGCTACTCAAGGGACATCTTCCCCATAGCATTCCACAAATGATCCCAGGACAATCAGACACCTCAGTTGTCGGACCCACAACAACTATGAGTGGTCACTGCACCTTTCAAACTTTATTTCACAGATGGAACACTCCTCAAATTGACTTATTTGCAACACAGACCAACTCCAAATGCAAACAGTACTGTTAGAGAGTGGGACTGGGTCCCCAATCTATGGGAGATGCAATCTCCATTCCATGGCCTCCCAACTTTCTCTATGCATTCCCTCCACTGCCACTCCTTCAGCGCACTATAGTGAAGCTTCGCCACCACTGTGTCAACACAATTCTTATGTGGCCTTGACAACCATGGTTTGCGACACTCAGGTTGATGGCTGTTGACTACCTGAGGCTGACCACCAATTCCAGACCTGCTTGTTGAGGATTTTTCTAGCTAGGCTAATCCCAGCAGAATACTGTTGGACTCCCAGATTCCCAATAAGAGAAGTCCAACATGAGAGAGATCCAAGGAAATTACCAGTTTATTGAGCCCAATAAAGTACTGTAAGGCGAACGACCCACAACAAGGCAGTGTGAGGCGTTTGGCCCCGAAGACAAGGTGTACACATGTTTTATACCCCCTCCCCCTCCCATGAGGTGTATGCAACCCCTGGATCAGGTGAGGGAGTGGTCTTCGGGGAACCTACAATGGTGACAGTTCAGGGGACCTCCCAGGGGAGGTCTCAAGGCGTGCACAATGTCCTGAAACAGGATACCACCTTAACTGGTCTACCCAGGTGTGGCTGGGCCATCCCTGTCCTTTAATGGGCTATCAGAGGTGAGATAATAGAAGGAAGGGGAATGGCATTGTCTGAGAGTTCAAATAATTATCACGTCAGTATAGAAGCAGAAGAGTCAACAGAAGAATCTCAAGTTGTCGGTTATGTTCTCCGGGGTATGTGGAAAGGAGACAAAGGGATGTCTCCTGGCTGAAGATAATCCTATTGTCCATGCGGAAACTCCTGCCTTGCCCTGGAATCTTCCTTACTGATGGAGTCACTTCTGGAAGATGTAGCCATGCCAAATAATTGCCATTTTCCTCTTCCTTTCATCATGACCCTTTGCCCAAGATGGTGGACCAAGGAAGATAGAAGACAGCATAGCATAGGAATACGTCTAAGCAGACCCAGGGAAAGTGGTTTGGGGAAGAGTCAGAGAGAGTTCCCCGAGGCAGATAAGGGGGAGGGGGCCAAGACCCAGAGGACCCATGTGGTAAGGGGGTTGTAGCTGTCTTTGAGTGTGAGGGGTGTCCCTGTGTGTGGAAACTGGCAATTTGCAACAAAGTAACTGTTTTCTCAGCTATCAAGCCTCGGATTTCAGCAACAGTGCTTCCCGGCCATTGAATAGATATGGAGACATTTTCCCCTGATATCTCAGGAATGGAATGTCCTTTTTAGATGGGTTTTTGTGTGTGCGGTGCTTGTGATGGTGTGGGGCGATGATCGGTGGCCTTGGGGGACCCGAAAACCTCTCCGATCATTTCGTAAATTTTATTTTTCCGTTGTGACTCTACATGCTCTCACAACACAACTGTTGCATTCCCCTCCCCAACCTCGTGTCTCTCTACCTCATAGCGTGGCTAATTCAATAGCCCAAGTCCTAGCCCAGGCTAGAAATCCTTCCACAGTTACACTATATTCTTACAAATGGAAAGCCTTTCAGTCATTTGATTTTAAGCACAATTTCCCAACTAGCCCAACAACTCTAGATGTCCTACTGGAATTTTTGCTTCTCCTCTTCCATAGAGGCCTATCCATTTCTACTCTGTGAGTTTATTTTGCTGCAGTTATGGCATGCCAACCTCTGCATTTTTCAACAGCCCATTATTTCAACACC
>JAHTLZ010000209.1:1787495-1837460 GCA_023846285.1 Phrynocephalus versicolor | reverse complement strand
ACACAGCATATATAAAAAGTAGTAGGAAACTGCTATCTCACCAAAAGCAGTCCCAAAGTAAATGGATTTCAATGCTGCCTTTTATACACATTGGCAACATAGTTTAGACCAATCACATGCGTGTTAGGTGATTATCCATGGCACCTGGTCATAATCATTCTGACCTTTTCATGTGATTATTCCATACACCTGTGTCTAGCAAATGACTATGCATTTTACCAGAAACTATTTTACGAATCTGTTAAATATTACAGACATAATCATTCGGTCAAAACTACATTACTTTGACACTTTATTTCTACACTAAGTTACAAAACAAAAGTAATACTAGAAAAAAATTCAGAAAAATATTAAAAACCTATCAGACTCAAGACATGGACATTTCCCTTGAAAACAATAAAAGTACTAAATTATTCTCTCTACTTGGTTACATTTAGCCATTCTGCTTAAGCTAATAGACCTAATACTAACTGAATCAAGCATCTTCCCAAAGCAGTGCCAAATGAAAATATTAATGGCTCTTCTCTCTTCTTCTTCCCAGAAGCTTCGAGATGGCACGTGATATGAACTGTCGAATAGTAGCTGTACCTTTCTGTGCTGAAAGGATTGTTATTACTAACGTCTTACATTCCTTAGATAAAGAGTTCTAATGCAGAATGAACTATGCAGTTATTATTACAGCTTAAGAAATCATTCTATATCCCATCATTCCTAATTTCCTTGTGGGCACGAACAGCTCCCTCTTGTCAACTTTTACCACTAGCTGGATAAAGGCAGGTTCCAAGAGATTTGAACATTTGCTAAGAAAATGTTGAGCTTGTTTGGTTCATCATATTTGTGTGAGAAGACATTCTCAGCTATGAACAATAACACGAACCACGTGAGGACAAGACTAAGTGACTTCCACCTGTGTGACATCTTGTGCATCAAAACCACTGTTTTTAAGCCAGACCTGGCCTATATAATGCAATTGATTTCTCAGTATCATCCTTCACATTAGTGCAATTAAGTTATTTGTTTATTTAGTCTTTCATAAAACAGTTCATTTGCATTTAATGCTAATGATTCAAAGAATGTCAGGCTGAATGGTTGCCCCCCACACATTTTCATCTCACCAAATCTGGTCCTCCTTGCAAGAAGTTTGGACACCCCTGATCTAAAGAGACAGGACAGGTAAAGGGAGCATATTTTATATGAGATGTGTTTTGCAGGAACTGAAGTTGGAAATGCTTTTTAGATAAGATATTGGGTTTGGATAAAAATCTAAATACTTTTCTAACTGTTTTGAATTGCACATGGAAGTTGTTCTTTTATTTAGAATTGTCTTATGTCTTAACATTTTCCAGAGGTGGGGGTCTTGTTATTTACCCTTTTGCAAATGGAAAACCCTTCTAACAGCAAAATATTAGGGGTTGAGTTAATGACAAGCTGGAGATTGCACAAAGCTAACCACTTGTAGAGCTGTGACACCCTGCAACTTCAAAGAGAGTCTAGCCCAGTGATGGTGAAACCTTTTATAGACCAAGTGCCCAAACTGTAATTCAAAACCCACTAATTTTTCACAAGGTGCCAATACAGCAATTTAACCTGAATACAGGTAGCTGTGAAGGGATAGTGTTGGGTGCCCACAGAAAGGGCTCTGAGTGCTACTTTTGGCACCCATGCCACAGATTTCCCAACACTGGTCTAGCCTATAACATCAGCTGTGGTTTGCTAGGTAACCAAACTGTAGAGTTTTACCTAGTTCAGTATCCAATAGTCTCTTGAGATCACAATAAAAATAACCAAACTTATTGATAATGACTTGAAGTTTCTCCTTCAACTATTGATTACTCAAAAGTTCTTAAATATTTGTGTGTGCTGGAAAAGCAGATAGTGGCTATAACAATTTTTAGAGGGAACTATGTGGTTTGATGTGTGAGATGTGCAGAAATGTATTGCTGGGTTGTGCCCACAGAGCACATGCTGCAACGGCTGTTTAAAATTGGAGCCTTTCACAGCCTTTTTGCATGATGGTCTAGAACAGGCCTGCCCAAAGTCTGGCCTGGGGGTCCAAATCCGGCCCGTCAGGCCATTCTGAGTGGCCCACGGCTGGCTGGCCAGCCCCTCCCTCCCCCTCCTTCGCCCCATGTTTTTTTTAAAAAAAAAATCTTCCACCAACACTGACACCGCTGGGAAGCTTGAGGGGCTGGGCCGGCCGGCCGGCCGGTGAACAGAAGCTTGTTTGGCTGGGTGGGCATGCAAGGGGGCTGGGCGCGGGCGGGGTGGCGCGTGGGCGGGCCGCCACCACCGGCATAGCCAGGAACATTGTGAGGTTGGACGCACGCACAGGGCAGTGATTGGGCGGGCCGCGCCACCGGCACCGCTGGGAAGCTTGGGCGGCTGGGCGGACGGGTGGTCTGCTGCCACCGGTACCGCGGGGGAATATGTGGGGGTGGGCAGGCCAGCGGGCCTCTGCCACCACCCATGAGCTTTGGGGTGGCCTGGCGGGCGAGCCGTTGTACACTAAATCCATACTAGATAATACTTGATAGACTCAGAGAATGGATCCAGGACAAACATTGCAAAAGGCTACTTTTGCATACTCCTCACCTTTATTGCACAAGATCTGCATGAGGAATTCTCCACAATTAACAGTCCCATCTGTGCAGCGGTGTTGCTCAAGCAAACAAAACTGGCATGCCAATGAAGTACGCAAATAAAGCCAAGCTTGCATGGTAGAACAGGAGAAATGTAGATATGTGTTGATAGAGAAAATGGTCCTTAATTTATGATGTTCTATGGTCCCCACACGTTCTAATATCTGGAAAAGACCAAGTAACAATCTTGAATAGGAGGCATAGGAGTCCGGTCAATTTGGGCCAGTTGTTCCATATGAGGAGGAGAGCCTCGTTTGCTAGGATACACAGCAACAAGAACTGGTGGTACATTATTTGAGAATCTGTGGCCACACTCATTTTGAAGATCTGTCAAGGAAACTGGTGATGAGTAAATGGCATAATGCTTTGGCAGAGAAGGCACACAACATCCATGTTGACATGTAGGATCCAGGGGCCTTGTATCAAGGGAACAAACAGTGCAGTTCCTGCCTGTAAGCCAATGCTCAGCAAAATTGGCTGCCTCTTGCACTGAGTCTCTAGAGGATGCAGTCCGCCTACTGAAAACAGGCTGTGTGCTATTGCCATCTGCCTGAACGGAGTGCCTCCATGGATGAGAAGGAATACATCTTTCAAAACATGTGGTCATTGGAATCCTTTGGAAGCAGATTGGAGAGCTATGCTTACAGAAGTGTGGATATAGCCTCCAGTCATTGCTAGAACAGGCCTGATTCACTGAAGGGCCATGTGTGTGGCTCTGGCTGAGATGACATGATAGCCTGAGGTGAGATCTTGCAGAATGACACACACATTTGCAGGGTTGTCCCATTGAATCAGGAGGAGATACCTTGCAGACACCATTGGTGAAAGGAGAAGTATTGTAACAGGGCCACTTTGGTGTGCAACAACATCTCACATCCAGCCTTTTTGCTCCTGAACAGGTCATAGTACATTGATGCTTAACCTATGGAGAGGAAATAGAAGTCATTGAAATGGTTCAATCAGAAGTTTACCAGCATTGCTCAAGTACAAGAAATATCTGTACATTGGTTTGGCCAATACCTCGATTCCCTACTTAGCTTCCATTCCAAATAAGATACAAATGAGGCATAAGATACATTTGTGGATACATGTCACACATTTTCAGTCTGCAGTATGATTTGTAGTTATGCTCTCTTCACATCAGAACAACACTGCAAATATTCTATCTGTTTTACAGACTGAGCAATAGCTAAGATTTGACCATATTGACCAGAGCGAAGCAGGAAGAGAAATCCAGCCCGTAATTGCCTGTAGAGCAATTGAAAAGATTGCAAACATGGACAGAAGAAATCAGCAAGACTACCCCAGCCTGTTCCTGCCAAAAATGCAAATAAAAGCAGTGCAAAGATTAATAAAAGCTTGATCCAAAACAAATGCCAGGTGATTCCTACCAAAAGTGCAATCAAAAACAATTACAGAACACAAAAGAAAGCAAGGAAACCTCAGCTCCCTACCTTTCCAAGCTCAAAAGGTCCAAATCCCTCAGCAAAAAAATGTCCAAAATGTCTCCAAAACACCATGAAAAAACCACTCTAACTCCTCCCACCCTCCACAAACTACAGGGGGGCACAATGCATCCTGGGTATACTTTTTTTGCAAGGCACTATGAAAAATTTGTTATCCGAGTCAACCCTATTCCCAGAAATTTCCATTCACTACCTGAATTATTCATTACCAGGGGCATTCGTTATCTGAGGTACTGCTGAATTGCCATTTTAACTCTATTCCATCTTGGCTTTGGATCTTGCAACATTGTATAGACAGAGCTGCACATGTGTTCAAATTTCATTTGAACATATCCACTAAATATTGAATAGTGATTCTATCTCAGTAGAAATTTTTGCATGTAGTTTTAGGTCATCTGTGATTGATTTTTCCTTCTTGTTCTGAAATATGGTAGCCCAATGCGGTTTTATTTAAAATTATTGCTATGGTAATTAGTGAGATGTTAAACAGCAGTGGTGACAATATTTAAATATTCCACTGTTTATGCTAAATTCGCCAACTTCTCCCCATAAGCCATAGTGAGAGTTTTACATTTTTCCATGTTTTTTCTTGAGGAACTTTGAATATTTTTAATAATCCTAAACATTTTGGGGCAGATACTAATCCGGCTATGTGGCAATGAGTCAAATGTCTTTTTATACATTAGTCTGTCTAGGCCATGTTAAGATTTGTTTTTCATCTTTTTGCATTCTTTAGTATAATTTTATCAACAAGTGGCTGATATTTTGCACCTCTTGGGTTTTTTTAAGTCCCCTTTCTGGAATGCATATGGACCAGATGAATTTTGGTTAAAGCGTTTAACAAGTCTCCATCAATGTAATTCAAAAAATAATAGAAAGTACTTTTTCATCCAGAGGATCACTGGTCTGTGGAACTCCCTGCCAGAAGAAGTGGTGACAGCTCTCAGCCTTGACAGCTTTAAGAAAGGATTAGACCAGTTCATGGAGAACAAGGGTCTCAATGATTAGCTTTCTGGTACAGTGGTTTAAATATATGTGGGCAGACCTCTCCTTAACTGAGCGAGATTTGGAACGAGGCTTCAGACCTCAAGAAATAAAAGCCTTAGAGACGTTATAGTTTGTTTTGCCAGCTTTTTTTAAAAAGGAGGAAATACTGAAATTTGCAAGAGTTTTAATAAAATGACAAATATTTCAGGACTAATCACTGGAAACATTTTGATGCTGAAGAGAACTTTGTCTAGACTCTAGAGGAAGAAGTAGTGAAATACAGATGGAGATTTCACTTTTGCTTAGAAGTTATCTCAGAGGGAATTCCTTTATCAGCTACCAATAAAATAGAAATCAAAGATCTCCTGCAGAAGCTAAAAATAGCTCTCTATAAAGATACAGACTCTGAGCCTGAGTCTGTATAAAGATACAGACTCTGAATGGCAAAATCAAGTACAAATAAAGACTATACTCAAAGCCAATCAGAAGAGGAGTCATTGGAGCAGCAAACCCAATGCACACGCCAGAGAAAGATGAATTGAAGAGGAAAGGCAGAGGGAAAGAAGAAGTAGAAAAGAGGAAAACAATGAGGCTTTGACATGAGATCAAGGGAAGTGATAGGACCACTCTATTCTAATCTGGCCAGACCCCACCTGGAGTACTGTTTCCACTTCTGTGCACCTCAATTTAAAAAGGATGTTGACAATCTTGAGCAGGTCCAGAGGAGGGCAACTAAGATGACTGAGAGTCTGGAAGAAATTTGCGGGGAACGGCTTAGGGAGCTGGGAATGTTTAGCCATACAAAAAGAAGGCTGAGAGGGGATATGATAGCTATGTTTAAACATTTGAAAGGATATCACATTGAAGAAGGGACTGGTTTGTTTTCCATGGCTTCAGAAACTGGGATGCGGGGCAATGGTCTCAAAATACAGGATAATAGATTCAATTAGGAAGAATTTAATGACAGAGCTGTTCGGCAGTGGAATATGCTGCCAGTCTCCTTCTTTGGAGGTTTTTAAGCAGAGGGTTATATGATCACTCTAATACTCTAATACCCTGGTCTGAGGTCTCACACAGAGTTTAATTTACTTTGAATCCCCCCCTGCACCAGAAATAAGCAGTAGAATAGGACAAGATTTACCCAGGGCTGTGCAGAAGGTAGGAGAGCAAGGCAAGACTGCATAGTTTAGGCAAAGCAAAAGCAAAGTGTTCTGCTTATATACCACCCCATACCACTTCAAGTGGTCTCTGGGCAGTTTACAGTTTAATTACAGTATGCAGCTAATTATATTAACTCTAAATGTCTGGGGAGTTCGAGATCCAGTAAAAAGGGCACATTTACATAGGGTTATTAAAGAGTATAGCCCATCAATATTATTTTCACAAGAAACACATAAAGCAACCTGTAAAGATGTTACTATCCCTGGTGAGGAATGGCAAAGAAAATATGCTGCTAAGGGGGTAGCAAAAGGGAGGGGAGCAAGTATATTGCTTCATGCTAATCTAGAACTTAAAATACACAAACAGCTTTATGATCCTAAAGGTCAAAATATTTTAAATGGTATTTTCAACAATGCAAAGCCACTTGCAGTAGCCTCAATAGATGCACCCAACACAACCAACTCCGCTTTCTTCATAAGGTATTTAGAAAGCTAAGAAAATTTACAAACAAGGAGGCAACAATAGGAGATGCGTTTAATATGCAAGATTTAGATCCCCACATTAATTACAATAATAAAATTCCACAGGAACTAATTACAGAAAGGGAAAAGAAATACAGAAATACAAAAACCCTGTGGTTAAATTTAGATAGAAAAAGGGGGGAACTGAAATGCATTAGACATTAATAGAACAATGACAGGGATGTTACACCTCCAACAAAAGTACAGTGGAACTTGGTTTAAGTAATTAATTTGTTCTTGGGGACATTTTTATTGTGTAAAATTCTTAAACCAAAACACGATTCCCCATAGGAAAGCAATGAAAACCAATTAATTTGTTCCGGAGGTCAAATCAAATCAAAACTTTGTTGTTTATGACCATAGGCCTTTACAAATACACAATGCATAGAACCAAAAAGATTGCAGCATTTAAAAATCAGTTTTAAAAACACTAAACATGATTTAAAAGTATTAGTAACAGCTTCCACTGAACTAGGGATCTTTATGTTGGGAGGCATTTGAATCCTTGAGAAACCCAGACCTTAACTTCTTAGCTGCCAATGCAAAGAGTGCTACATTATAAGTAATGAATGGCTGGTTGTCAATGAGCAACCTTACTACTGTTTCTTCATGGGTACAATTAGGGAACATCTGGGTTATAGGCAATAAAAATCTATCTCTAGGGTTCTTGTAGAGAGATCTGATTGCAGCCATAGACACATTTACGTTCTAAAACAGGAATTATTTTGTATCTCCCTTCAAGGTAAGCAGAGGGCATCTGTTGAACTCTAAGTTCAGTGAAAACTCTGCGAAGCTGTGGAAAAGATAGTGTCTCAAAATATTGTGGCCTCATATGGTTGATCTGGATTTTGGGATACCACATTGAGAATCGAGACTCAAAAATTGTGGTCCTGTCTTGGCAAGCATCAATATAAAAAATCCAGTTCTGTAGTGTGTTAAAACTAGAATCATGACTAAGAAATTTTTCCATAGTGAGATCATAGATCTTTAACTTATCTTCACACTGCTTCGCCCAGCCTTTAGTCCGCAGTTGTTCTAGCCAACAGCTCTTGGTTAATGATTGGTCGTCCAAGCCATTTAGCCTATGCCAGTATCTAAAGTAGGCTAAATCAATTCTCGCACCAATTGAAGGGAGCCCTAGCTCTGCTCTAAGGTGTGCAGAGGGGGTCCCAGGAGGAAGCCCCAACAACTGCCTCAAGAGTTTATTCTGAATTATTTCCAAATTAGGCTTGGCACATTCTCCCCATAATTCTCCCCCATAGAGCGTTTGGACCAGAGTTTTTGTAATAAAAACCCTGAGAGCAGGGTTTATTAGCTGTCCTCCTGTGGCATAAAAGAATCTTTTAAGTTGACCAATTGTTCTAGCATTCAATATGGTGGTGGCTTTTACATGATGTTTCCAGGATATTTTCTCACTAAAATGCAGGCCCAAATATTTGAATGAATGGGTAGGTATATTACCATTTTTAAAAAGCATTGGATAAGGAATGCTTTAGTTAAAATATGGTTATCCATTAAAAAAAAAAAGTTTTACCCTAAAGCACCAACGTGGCTATCTCCGTTAGGAGCGATTACCAGTCCCCATACAAGTGCAAGCCTTAAATCTCTAACCTACAGACAACTTCTGAATGCTGATTTCTCCTTGAAGTCACTAGAAAAAATAGTATCAGAAGGTTACAAGTTAGACTGGTGGAAGTACCAACAAATATACTCACACTTTAAAAATCTCACTAAAGAGGGGGGATTTATGACTAATGACACTCCACTTGACAAAATACTATCTTCTGGTGATCCAAAGCTTCTCAGTAAATTCTATAGTATTTTGTTAAATGAAAAAATGATTGATACACTGGTCAAAGATACTATGATAAGATGGGCAGAAAATTTTGGTTATTCTATTCATCTAAACAAATGGGACTCTTTGTGGAATACAGTTAAACTCTTTAAACCTATAGCCTTTAAGGAAAATTGTTAGATATTAATATCTCATACGACCAGAAATATGTATTTCATCATGTAATAGTTGCTGCAAGGATACTGTATGCGAAATTTTGGAAACAACCAGAAGTGCCAACAGAGAGAAACTTCCACGAAAAGATAAGAGAATGTATTGAAATCAACAGACTCTCTGGTTTTCTAAAGGGAGACTACAATGAGATTTCCCGGAAAAGATGGCAAGAAGTAACAAACTTATTAGTATTGTGATATTATTTGGTGATTTGTTAATATGTTAAACCGTTATTTTTGGCTTGATATACTTAATGTAATTTTTATAGTGTATTCCCTCCCCATCCCCCACACCCTTCCTCTTTCGCCCCCCTAAAACCCAATAAAATTACTTAAATGATAAAAAAAACAAATATTTGAATGAATGCACCTGCTCCAGAGCATTTCCATCTAATGACCAATCATGCCTAGGGGGTTTCTTCCCAAAAACTATAATCTTGGTTTTTGTATAATTTATAGTTAATTGTTCCATCTTACAAAGTGGCCCAAATTTGGATAGCATTCTTTTGAGTCCAATTTTGTTCAGAGATAACAGTACCAGATCGTCGGCATAGAGCAATATTGAGATCTTACGACTACCGACAGCTGGAGGGAAAAGAGAAGATGCAAACACACTCTCTCAATGGAACAGGCTATTGAAGGCTATAAATGACAATAATAACAAATCATTCTGGGATATCGTTGCAGGTACCTTTAAACATGAGTCTCACAACCCTGCAATAATCTCGACCCAAAAATGGGTAACCTATTTCTCTGACATTTTATTTGATAAAGATATATCACCCAGAGAACCATTTGATTTAAATCTGACTGGATCACTGACATGGCCCCCTGTAACATCTGAGGAAGTCATGGAGCTCATCGGACACTTAAGGCCGCAGGACCTGATGCCATTCCACCAGATTTACTAATACATGAACCTGCTTGGTGGGGGGAGCTGCTGCCCCCCTTATTTACAACCATAGACCAAACGGGAATTATCCCCAGGGAGTGGCTCCATGCAACTATAGTACCAATATATAAAAAAGTGACCCACATCAACCAAAAAATTTAGACCAATCAGTTGACTTTCTGTAATAGGGAAACTGTATGCCAGACATTTGTTGAATAAACTTACTCAGTGGATAAATACAGAATTTATCCTGGGCATAGAGCAAACAGGCTTTATAAAAGGGAGGGGCCCACTACATAACTCCTTAATTTTGGCCCACATGATAAACTGCTCCATAAGGCGGACGAATTCTAAACTTTTTGTGGCTTTTCTGGACCTAAAAGGAGCCTTTGATTCAGTGGATAGGAATATCTATGGTCTAAATTAATCAAAATGGGCATAGATAAAAGACTTTTGGCCCTCATTATATCCCTATACTCTACTACAACTTCACAAGTGAGATCTTCATGGGATGGGGAATTAACTCAAATATTTCCTACCAACAAAGGAGTGAAGCAGGGTTGTATTCTTGCACCTACCCTCTTCAATCTTTTTATAAATGATTTAGCCTCTCACTTAGAGAAGCTCGATGGCCATCCTCCAAAATTAGGGCTGCATCCTACTGCCTTATTACTTTATGCGGATGATGCAGTACTGCTCTCTCAAACCCGCATAGGTTTAAGACGGCTGCTTAACAGCTGTGTGGAGTACCTTGCCACAAACAATCTACAGCTTAACTATGATAAATCTAAGATTCTGGTCTTTTCCAGATCATGGAAGAAAATGCTGTGGAAAATAAATGGACACTGTTTAGAACACGTTAAACAATTCAAATACTTAGGTGTCCTTTTTCATTTCAAACAGTCCTGGGTGCCACAACGGAAAGCAGCTGTTAATTTAACAAGACTTACAGCACAGTCCACCCTACATTTTCATTACACCAAAGGTAATCAATTTGTACCTGCAGCCCTACAGGTATGGAAAACAAAGATCATCCCACAGCTATTATACGGTATTCCAGTCTGGCAGGCAGCTATAGATTCCTCAGTGGAATAAATTTAATCCCAGTTTTTTGGGGAAATCCTGGGACTCCCCAGATGTGTTCCCTACACAGCTCTATGCTTAGAGACTGGTTCTTCATTGTTGGAAACCACAGCTTGGCTGCAAATAACCAAATTATGGCTAAAAATCTATTATAATATAGATACCCATACTCTCTTATATTACCTTTTAAAAGATAGGGATCCACCATTTGGATCATCAACTTGGATTAAAAAATTGCAGACATGGGGGTTACATGTTGAGCAAATTGGTTCATTAGGCGAGAAGCAAGCTTTTGGGGCCATAAAAAAACAGGTGCTAGACATAGAACAACAGACACTGTGGAGCTTAGCCCACAGCATATGTTCACCACTACACTGGCATATTACTTTTACACCTAGCCAGCAGGCCCCATATCTAGCATTGCTTAAATCTCCACGGAACCATAGAGCTTTTACTTTAGTCAGATGCAATGTCATGCCATCTGCTGTTTTGTCTGGTAGGTTTAAATGTTTACCTATGGATAAGAGATGCTGTTCCTGTGGTCTGGGCAGTGTGGAAACTCTTGCCCACATGTTTTTTTTAATGCCCCTTACAAAATGAGCCACGTGAGAAATTTTTGGAACAAGTCCTAAGGAACCTAAAAGAGTGGTCTGACCAGGATAAAATCTGATATCTGCTGGCATCCAAATCTGATTTTATAACTGAAAAAGTAGCTATGTTTTTATCGGTGATAGTCACAGCATGTGCTTAGGATACTTACTAGTATTCGTTTTAAAGAAGGTATTATTATTTTATCTCTGTAACAAACTCATGTTTCAGTCCTTGTCGTAGCCCTGAATATTCTAAAAAGAAATTTAACCCTTGACTTCAGAAGGGATATTCACTATGTCACGCTACATATCTGTGTTATGTTGTATGCCAATAAAGATTTCTGTTGTTGTTGTTAAGAAGATGCCATTGCAGGGACTAGGTTGTTTACATAGAAATTGAAAAGAAACAGTGCTAAAATGCACTCTTGTTTCATCCCTCGATTGATACATATCTCCCGAGATAGTACACCTTGTAGACCAATTCCCACTTGCATCTTACTGTTTTGTAACAACCATATTAGCCACAGGAGTCTTTTTATCAATGTTAGTTTTGTTCAGTTTGTATCATAAGCACTGTCTATTTATCAAGTCAAAGGCTGAAGAAAAGTCAATAAAAGCAGTATAAAGGAACTTATTTGGGCTCTTAGTATAATTGGATACTAAATGGTGGAGGATGAAGGCTTGATCTATTGTACTTCTACCTTTTCTAAATCCTGCTTGTTCTTCAAAGATAATGGATTGGCTCCTGTCCCATTCCATAAGTTTGTTTAAGAGGTATCGTGCATAAAGCTTGGCAGCCACATCAAGAACACTGATGGGTCTGTAATTAAGAGGGTCTGATGGATCACCTTTCTTGAGAATAGAAACAATAATACTAGTTCTCCACCCTGAAGAGATATTTCCTGTGCAATTAATGTGGGTGAATAAATTGGCTAAAATGGGTGACCACCAGCCTATATCAATAGTGAACACTTCAGCAGGGATCATGTCTTCTCCAGGGGCCTTGTCATCATGAAGAGTGGAGATCAACTCCTCAATTTTTGCTGGGGAAACAGGCGGCCAATCTGGGAGATTATCTGGAATTCCATTTGTAGGTTGTAGATGATGACTACTTCCAAAAATGTGACTAAAATGAGAAACCCATACTTCAGGTGTAATTGGATTGGCAATTTCAGGAGGTTTCTGTGAGAAGCCTCTTTCTATCAATCTCCAGAATTTCCTGTCGTTCCCTTCTGCAAGGGCAAGGCCTAGGGATTTCCAGCTATTGGTTAAAAAGGCTATCTTTTTATCCCTTAAAAACTGTTTTTTTTATCCCTTAAAAACTGTTTATATTCCCTCCTTTGTTGCTGTAAGAGAACAGTGGCTTCACCTGTTGCCAAGTTTTTGGCTGATTTTATCATTTTACTGAGCTGCTTTTTCTTAAACTGGCAGTCCTTATCAAACCATGATATTTGGGCTCCTTGTTTTTGTTTTTTTTCCCTACGTAGGTTGTGGTCAGAAAGGGTCTGAGAGCATTTATTATATCCTGGTATGCTCCACAAATGTTCTGGGGCGCTTGGAGGGCATTCTGATGCAGCACAAGAAATTGATCCATTCTCAGCAACTGCCTTATATTAGCATCTATTTGCAGGGACCATCTGAGCCACTTCTCTCCTTGTATATGACCCATAATTTTATAATCAGTTCCTGCTGAGATCTTATAGTTACTCTAAGAGGGAGATGGTCACTGTCTGGTCTATTATCAGTTTCCAAAGACTCCACATGAGGGAGCATGGCAAGTGACCCCAACACATAGTCTACTACACTGGCTCCCCTATCAGACAAAAATGTGAAATAGCCCTTAGAGCGGTCCAGATGTCAGAAAAAAGGCAAACCAGGGCATTCCATTTAAAATTTTCTTAAACTGAGACATCCCCATTTCGAATAATTTCTTTTCTTAAACCAAATTTTTGTTTAACTGAGGCATTCTTAAACCAAAGTACCACTGCATTATTAATTTGATGGTAAGAGCTCAAAACTATTAACAAATAGATTAAAAGCAAGAAAGAGAAAAACTAGAATAACTGCTATAATGAATACGAACAATTAGAGACGTTTAGATCCAAAGGAGATTTTGGAGGCATTTACAGATTTTTTGAATGCTTGTATTCAGATGCTTCTTCTAATCTTAATTCAAATGGCATTAGTCATTGTCAGGAAACATCTAAGGTGAAACCTTTAAATGAGGACATTTGGAAAATGAAATTACATTAGAAGAGGTTATAGAAACAATTAAAAGTATCCAACCTAACATGTTCCCAGGGCCAGATGCATATATTGTCTTAATCTACAAGCATTTTAAGGAACTTTTGGCACCTCATCCACACAGGGTTTTACAGATATTCTAGAGGAGGCCCAACTCCCAGAGATATGGACCCAGCCCAGTGGTAATACTAAAACCACTAAGAGACCCTCTAATCCAGGCATGTCCAAACTTTGGTCCTCCAGATGTTATGGACTGCAACTCCCATAGTCCTTTGACATTGGCAATCTAAGCTTAGAATTCTGGGAGTTGTGATCCAAAACATCAGGAGGGCCGAAGTTTGGACATGCCTGCTCTAATAAATGGAGTTTTACAGATCCATTTCACTTGGTAAAACTGATTATAAGCTATTTACATCAGTTTTAGCAGCTTATCTTAAGTGCTGTGTTGGACACATGATACATACAGATCAATTTGGCTTCATCACAAATAGATGTATTGCAGACACAATTAGAAGACTATTTGGGATTATAAACTACAGCAAGAAAAAAAACCTCCCATTGGGATTACAAAATTTTTGACTGCGATAATTGGAAATTTCTGGTTAACTCTTTACAATTTTATAGATTTGGACCTAAATTTACATTGATATTACATTTAATCTATTCCCTGGTACAGGCTTCGAATAATGTCAGGACTCTAGAGAGTTTCAAGTTTGGAGAGGAACTAACTGACTCACCCCTTTTATTCACTGTGGTGATTGAATTCTTAGCTTCACATATAAGAAATAATGATAATATCCATGAAATTCAAATCGGGGACTCAGAACATGTTATCAGTTTCAGATATTGTAATATTGATACTAAGAAACCCTATAGAAGCAGCACCTAATATATTAAAAGAATTAGATAAATTTCATGAGAATGCAGAATTCCGCGTGAACTTTACAAAATCAGATGTAATGTGCTTAAATATATCCCCATCAGAACAGATTGCAATATCCCAAATAAATATCTTAAATAAAAGGTTTAAATATCTGGGAATCTTTATAGCCAAAAATTCTGTTAAATTTCACAAATTCAATTATGCAAGAATTTGGAAAAAATCTAAATCAGACATGAAAAATGGGAGAAACATAAGCTTTCAATATCAAGCCGGATAGCTTCGGTCAAGATGATGATTTTGCCCAATTTCACTTATTTTTTATGTTTTACCTTTAAAAACTCAGTATGCTACATTTAAAATGGGGCAGAAAGGAATTGAAATGTTCATTTTTAGTAAGAAAAGTCAAGAATGATTAAATACTTTTGTTAACGACAAAAGGGGATGGGGTATATCATCATTTCACACATATTATGAAGCTTATCAACGCCATCTTATGACAAAGCTAGATATCAAATTAGGACAAAATTCTTGGTTTCAAATCGAAAGTGAATTACGGGATGTATCAGAATTAGAAAAAAGTGTTATATGTAAAAAGGATCTAAAATGTCAATATCAAAATGTCAATAGTACTTTATATCCAGCAATGCAAATATTGAAGCAGAAAAAAGAGAAGCTGTTACCAGATATAAGAACATTACAACATGTGACAAATACAAATAAAAGTTCTCTTGCCAAGGGAACACATTATGGTTACAGCTCCTTCGCAAGTGTGACAAACCAAGATTTCTGCCAAGTAATTCATGGCGTGATCTATAGGCAAAAGAGGGGTTCCAATCTGTGTATTATTGTGAAAAACATTCCCCATACAACTTGTTTCTTTTTCTGAAAGAACCACATCAACAAATTCTATGAAAGAGACTCACTGTTAAAGCTCAGCCCATGTGGACCTTTCAATTTTCTGGTTGTTTCTTTACATTTCAAGCTCCTGCTCAGATGGTTCTGCTTTGATAGTTTTAATTCTCCACACACCAGAAAAAAAAATCAGGCCACTCCTTTGCATCTCTGTACTCAGGTTGTGAAACTCCATTAACCTTCTCTAAGATACTGGAGAGCTTGATCTAGCCCAGTGCCCATCCTGATCAAGTAATGTGGATTTGTCCTCAGCCACTCATTCTGATTGGCTAGCTAGAAGTCTTTGATGAAGTCACACTTATGTACCCAAGCTTCACAGTTTCTGGGAAGTGTTGCCATGTTACTTCCAGCATAATGGTCTGTTAACTATTGTTATACAAACAAAAGTTAAGTTCATTCCCCTGAGATGAAGGGGACAGAACACGGGTGCTAAGAGGTGTACCTGGCACATTTAGAAGTTAAAAGTTAGTAGCATTTACAGTATTTATTTATTGGATTTTTATACCGCCCATCTGGCAGCAAGGTCAGGTAAGGGTAAGGCTGGAGGGAAATGATGGGATGGAGGAAATGTTACAATGTCTTTTCAACATTTGTAACAGAAGGCCTTCTTGACCAGACTTTTTTTTCCTCAACTTGACACCACCAAGATATAATTGAGATCCATTAGAATTATATCTCCTCTCTCTCCTTGGTTCCTTCTTCTGAACTTGTTCCAGTTTGTCTGCACCCTTCTCAAAGCATTGTGTCCTGGACTGGACACACTACAATACTCTTGTTTTTGTTGTGTCGTTACAGTCGTGACCAACTCTTCGTGACCCCATGTCCATGGAGTTTTTTCTTGCCAGGAATACTGGAGTGGCTACTCCAGACACCTATAGTACCTGGTATTCCCTGATGGTTGCCCATCCAAATACTAGCCAGGCCCAACCCTGCTTAGCTTTCGAGATCAGGTGAGAGAGGATGTGCTCAGGGCCTCTAGGCAGCTGTACAGTACTCTAGACTAGACCTAATCAATGCTGAATACAGAAGGACTTGTATCTCATGGGATTTGGAGATTATATTTCTATTAATGCATCCTAAAATCGCATTTGCCTTTTTTTGCAGCCACATTGCACTGTTGACCCATATTCAGGTTGTGATTCACAACAATACCAAGATCCTTCTTGCATATAGTATTACTGAGCTAAAGATACTTCATCTTGTAATTTTGTATCTTGTTTCCTTTTCCTATGTATAGAACTTGGCACTTAACCTTGTTCAATTTCATTCTACTGTTTGCAACTCAGTGATCCACCCTATCAAGATCTTTTTAAATGTTGTTTCTGTCTCCTATTAGCTATTCCAGCCAATCTTGTGTCATCAGAAAATCTGAGAAACATTTCCTACACTACTCCATCCAAGTCATTAATAAAAGTTTTGGAGAGCACCAGGTCCAGGGTTGAGGTTTGTGGTACCCAATCTGTTACTTCCTTCAAATTGAGAAGAAGCTATTCAATCTCTGAGTATGATTTAACTGACTGTGCACCCCACCTGACAGTTCTTCTATACAGACCACACTTAAACAGCTTCTGATCCATGTTTGCTTTAATAATTAATATGTTGTTTTCAAAGTGTTTGGGACTGACGTCAGGTTGAATGGTATGTAATTCCCAGGCTCCTGCCCCATTCTGGCACCTCCACCATCTTTCATATATCAGTGTGGTTCTTTCAGAAGAAGAGAAAAGTAATATGGATAATGTTTTTCACAATAGTATCCAGAGTGACAGCTCCCTCATTCCCATGATTTTAAGGATAAAATAGACAGCAGGTCATAGAATCATAGAATCATAGAGTTGGAAGAGACCTCAAGGGCCATCTAGTCCAACCCCCTGCTATGCAGGAACCCCATCACAATATTTCCGACAGATGGCCATCCAGCCTCTACTTAAAAACCTCCAAAGAAGGAGGCTCCACTACCCTTTGTGGCAGCATATTCCAATGCCAAACAGCTTTAACTGTCATGAAATTCTTCCTAATGTTCAAATAAAATCTCTTTTCCTGTACAGTAATACCTCGGATAAAGAATGCCTCGGATAACAAATGCAAATTTCCAGGTATAGGGCTGCCTTGGATATCAATAAATGTGTACCCTCCATGCATTGCAGGATGCATAGTTTGTGGAGGGGTGGAAGAGTTAGAGCATTTTTTTCAAGGTGTTTTTGAGCCATTCTGGACATGTTTTGCTGAGGGATTTGGACCTTTTGAACTTGGTAAGATAGGGAACTAGCTTTTATTAATTTTTGCACTGCTTTTCTTTGCATTTTTGCCTGGAAGGGGCTGGGGGTAGTCTTGCCGGTTTCATTTCTCCGTGTTTGCAGTCTTTTTTCATTGCTCTGCAGGCAAAAATGGGCTGGATTTTTCTTCCTGCTTATGTTTGTTTGTTTGCATTTTCCCCATTGTACTTTGGGTGGAAACGGGCTGGGGTAGTCTTGCTGGTTTCTCTTGTCCATGTTTGCATTGAACTGCAGGGGGAATGTTTTGGGAGGGTGTTCCAGCACTGCAAGCCTTTAAGGTGCATTTTATAAAGAGGTTTGGATCCCCCCCTCCCCCAGCTTTTTTGCCTTTTTTTGGACCTCTGGAACAGATTAATTGGTTTCCCATTCAATTCAATGGGAAACCATTTTTCGGATAACAAATTGCCTCTGAGAACCAATTAAATTTGTTATCAGAGGCACCACTGTAGTTTGAAACCATTGCCCCAAGTCCTAGTCTCTGAAGCCATGGAAAACAAACCTCTTCCCTCTTCAATATGACATCCTTTCAAATATTTAAACATAGCTATCATATCCCCCCTCAGCCTTCTTTTAGAGAGGCTAAACATTCCCAGTTCCCTAAGCTGTTCCTCATAAGACATTTCCTCCAGACCCTCAACCATCCTGGTCGCCCTCCTCTGCACCCGCTCGAAGATGTCAACATCCTTTTTAAAGTGAGGCACACAGAACTGGACATAGTACTCCAGGTGGGGTCTGACTATCACTTCCCTTGACACTATGCTTCTGTTGATGCAACCAAGAATCGCATTGGCTTTCTTGGCCGCCACATCACTCTGCTGACTCATGTTCAATTTGTGGACCATCAAGACTCCCAGATCCCTTTCATAGGTACTATTCTCCAGCCAAGTGTCCCCCATTCTATATCTGTGCAAATTCTGAGAGTTCTTCAGCCATTTCCTCTAGTACTCCTGGGTGCAGGAACCAGACTCCTTTTGCAATCATTAGAGTGAACTAGAAATCCCATAGCTGATGTGCTCAGTCATTCTAGCTGTCTCTTCCATGTTTAGATATATATGACTTTGTAGTCAGTTGTGCACCAAGGCAAATAACAGTCTGCCAGAAAACTGTGGAAACAGCTTACATGTGTGCATGTGTTATTTTGCACGACACTTTTGATCAGTGCCTCAATATAGCATCATACTGGGGTGTTTTTCAAAAACAGCATACGAACCCTGGCAAAATCGTGGTTTCTATTGGCCTCAAAGTAATGCTACTATCTTGACAATGGTCCCAGCCTCAACAGTAGCCCTGGCAAAATACTGGGACCCCAGTAGATGGCCCTCTCTCCCTGTCTGTGGTAATGGTGGCAGAAAAATGCATGCTTAATAGCAGTAGGGAATGGGAAAAGGGAAATATTCTCTTTATTGAGGTGTCATCAGTGGAGATGTCAACCCATATGGAATTTCTCTCCTTGAATAGAAGTGAGACCCCACATTGGACTTATTACAAATTCTAGTGGCTGGCTCCTTACAATTTTCCCAAATTTTGCAGCATCTCTGGCAATTCAATTATCCCTTCTGGCACTTCCAATTAGTGTCTCAGGGAACAAACTTACAGAAATCTTCATTGCTGCTTGGGAGGTTTTACTGAATTGAAACTCTACATCAAGCAAGCAGTGTCAGCACCTGTGTAGTGGTAGGGATACTAAAAGAGAGAACAATTTCTGTTGCATAAATGAGATATGAATTTGACCTCCAGCTCCATTTCCGGACCACTATACTGTATTAAACTGTTCTTCTTACAAAAAGAAGAGGCACAGAAAAGCTGATGGTGTTTGGAAGACAATACATTTCTTTATAATCTGATGCTTTGATGTTCGGATGAGGAGGAATCACTGTGGGAGTATCTAAAACATGTCTCATCTGGAAATAATCAGTATAATTACACAGATATTTCACAAAGCAGCAGCAAACCACATTCAACATACAAGAGATAATGCAGTTCCTGTTCATAAGATGGCAGCACATTGGTTCTTCAGCAATACAATTTCCAGAGACAGTATTTCAAATGAATTCCACATATATCCTCAATGATTAAATGAATGTGTGCAAAGGGCATCCTTCTGCACTCAAGGGAACCCCCAAGATGGCAATTCTTTTGCCACTACTTTCACCAGGATATTTCACCCAATATGTCCTTTGTCAATAGACGATTAATTTGGAAATGTAATATGTCTTGAATGGTGACAATGCACCAGCATCTTTCACCACACCCGAAGATAGCAAGCTACCTTAGAAGGTTCAGAACCAGCCTCCTGGTCCACAGCCCCTCTCCTCCGGCAACTGTCCTCTCCCAGCACCTGATGGATGCTGAACCATGAGCTTTGTTGAGTACTGCTTACTAAAAAGGTGGGTAACGAGGAGTAGGAATGAAACAGCTCTCTGACTTAAGACTTCATGAGCTCCAGCACTGAGAAAAATGCTTGCTGATATGCAGAATGACCTTGGTGATCCGGCGTTGTTCAGTGACTTACAACCTTGGGTCCCCAGATTTTCTTGGACTAAAATTCCGAGATGTCTTCACCCCAACTGTGCTGGCCAGAATTTTAGGAGTTGTAGTTCAAGAACATCTGGGGACCTAAGGTTGGGAAGCACTGGCTTACCCTGTTGGTTGTGTTTTTATAGCTAACAGCTGCAGTTAAACTGTTGGTGATAGACATCATTTGTCTCCCTCTTTGGGACAGATCTCTTTTTATCCATGAAATGTTACATTAAAATATGAAAGTTAGTCTTTAAGGTGCCACATGTTTTTTGTCTTTTGTTTTTCTTTGATTTTTGCCTGATATTCTTGAAAAGACTTACATGGCTACCCTCTCTGAAACTTTTATCCCTTAGGTGGCTTTTGGTCATAGTAAAAAGTAGGATGGAATCTTGCTAGCAGGAATGACTATCTACAGCACCCTGGAAATGCTAAATGCTATACAATGTGTTGTGTTAAGGATTACGCGGACACAGAGCTTCGGGGTGCAATCATCTGGTCCTCAGGAAGCATTTTTGTGTCTCTCTCTCTGGGCTGTGGGCGTGCGTGTATGCTGTATGCTGTAGACTGTGTGGGAGTGTGTGTGGGAGTGTGTGTGAGCTCTCTCTGAGCTGCCTGGGACCAGAGGTCTGTATTTATTGATAACAGTAAACAAGTACACAATGGCAGAGGAAATACATTCCATGGGTGGGAGGGAAAATGCTCCCTAGCTAGTGAGGGATTATTGATAAGAACAGGAAGGGGCTCTCTGTCCTGAGCAGATGTATCCTGATATCCTGTTTTTCTGGCCGCCTGACCTATGCTTAGATCAGCATCAGCTTAGCTGCACACTGGGTGCCTGCTCGGCCGTGGGGATTTCTGGGAAATCCAGGTCTTCAGCTTCCTCTAGGTGCGCTTTGTGCTCTGCCCATTTCTTGGGGTTCAGAGCTATTGGGGCATGAAATCCCCACAACAATGTATGGTGGTGATAGACAATGTACCCTCTAAGGCAGTGTTGGCAAACCTATGGCACGGGTGCCAATGGTGGCGCTTGGAGCCCTTTCTGTGGGCAACCGACATCGCCCCTTCACAGCCACCTGTATTCAGGTTAAATTGCTGTATTGGCACTTTGCGAATAATTAGTGGGTTCTGAATCTCAGTTTGGGCACTTGGTCTCTAAGAGGTTCACTATCACTGTTCTAAGGTGTGTTCATGCATTCCTCTGTCCCTGTCCCCGCAGGGCTTTCCTTCCACATGCACCCAATGCAACCATTTTTGTTCTGGTCCTGTGGAACCTGCATGGGGTGAGAGGTGTGTGCACTGAAAATTAGAGCACATTGCTGATGGATGTCTATTTTTAATGAACTCTCCTTCCCTGAAAGCTATGGAATTTCACTAACACTCAGTTTCTGGAACTTTCTTCTAATTCTTATATTGATTTATTGCATGTAAAGTCAAGACCTGGGAAACTACAGGTCAGTTAGCCTTACGTCTGTCCCAGGGAAGATGTTGGAAAGCCTCATCCAAGAGAAAATCTTAAAACATATAGACGAACAAGCCTTGCTGAGGGGAAAATCAGCAAGGCTTCTGAAAGGGTAAGTCTTGCCTGACAAACCTTTTAGATATTTTTGAAAAGGTCAAATGTGGATTAGGGGAAATGGTAGATATTGTCTATCTGGATTTTCAGAAGGCTTTGGACACAGTCCTTCACCAAAGGTTGCTGAGAAAATGGCACATCAGAGGATATGAGGGCAGGTCCTCTTATGTATGGGAACTGGATGAGATCCAGGAAACAGATAGTCGGTATCTGTGGTGAAAAGGGAAAAACAAGTATGAATATTCATGAGTCTGTTTTGAATAGCCAATCACCAAGGTGGTAGGAATGGATAAGAATGTTATATATGGAAACCTCATAGGTGCTGGAGAATTCTGTTTGTGTTCAGTTGAGGGAACTGAGAGTCAGTTTGGATTGTCAGTTGGTCAGGTGTGAGATCCTGCTACTGAAATGGGTCTGATTTCTAAAAGAAATATATTATTATAAGAATCTATGATTGTAATACAATAATATCTGCTAAAGCTATCATAATACTGAACATCTATCTGTAAACTAATAAACTTTTCATATTTTGTTTTAAAACTATAAAAGCCTGTTGTGTGACTCTTTTAAATATATACAAATGTCCAGTTAATCTGGTGGCGGCAGTGAGTAGAGACCCAGTGTGCGTGGTGCACGTCACAGTGTCAATGGGCAATTTTCACAATGGAGAGAGGTGAAAAGTGGTGTGCTCCAGGCATCTCTCCTAGGACCAGTGCTTTTCAATCTGTTCATAAATGACCTTGAGACTGAGATAAGCAGGGAGGTGGCCAAGTTTGCAGATGACAACAAACTCTTCTGGATGGAGAAGACTAGAGAAGATTGTGAAGAGCTCCAGAAGGATCTCTCCAACTTGGGAGAATTGGCTGCCAAATGGCAAATGTGTTTCAATGTAGCAAAATGTAAAGTAATGCATATTGGGGCAAACAAATCAAAACTTTATTAACTCATGGGTTCTTAGCTATCCGTGACGGATGAGGATGTACACATATTGGACAAAGAAGAGAGGTGGTTTGAGAGAGGAGTAAGGAAAGCCATTCATATGAGCATTGAAAACCCCTCCTTCAACAGAGGTGGTGGGCTCCTGCATAGTCTATCTGCTACTTATCAGGCTGTGCTTTCCAAAGAACCCAGACAAATCAAAAAGCCTTCACCACCAAGGCCATAGCTAATGACCCATTCTTGATGGGTTTCAGCACCTTAGGCCATTGTTCACCTTAAGGCTATGGATACTATTGTCTCCCTAACGAGCCTATTCAGGCCATTGTTCATCTTATGAGCCTAATTCAGACCAGGGTGACACGAGGTCAAAGTTGACTATAAGATGGAGTACTTGCACTAGCTGTATTCAGACCGATGAAGCTGTTTGGATGAACAGCGAAACGAAACGTTTCTATCTCTCAAAAAAGAAGTCCAGTAGCCATGACTCAACTTCCAGATCTTGAAGAAGTTATTTGCCACAAAACAAGTCAGGTGGTTCTTTAATTGCTTGCTCAAGGCTCGTTGAGGCACCATCCTGAATAGAGAATCTTTGTTTTTTCAAGACTAAAGCAAGGTAATCATGGCCAATTTAGAACCAAAAGGTTTTTGCCTGAAGTGCTTTTTGGACTTCACCTGGATCGGATTGTTGTCAACTGCATATGCTATGTGATTACTGGAGATACTTACATTGTGATTTCTGGTTTGTTTGTCATACATGTGTTGAAGTTGGTCACTTTTCCCTCAACTGGAGCAGCCATGAGGAATTTGTGGAGGAACAGGGAAGAAGGTGGGAGGAGAAGAGGCCAAGCTGGGGGACCAAGAATAAGGTGGGAAAGAGGGGGGGAGGGGAAGAGGAGGAGGGGGGAATTTGAAAACCCTGTGCCTCCCCCCCCCAATCAGGCGTGTAAGGTACGGGTTTTTTAACTGTCTTTAAGTCACTGAAGCAAGTGGCGATGGCCACAGCCTCTGCTTGCTTTGGTGGCTCAAAGACAGTTTGAAAATTCTGTGCCTCACCCCACCCCACCCATGGCACGGCATGACTGCGAAACAGCGGCAGTCATGCCGCGCCAAATTCAAAAGGACCAAGCAGCCTTCCTCCTCCCCTTGCCCAAGCGAAGGGGAGAAGGTTGCTTGGTCCTTTTGAATTTGGCGCCACTTCTTCACCCAGCACCCCTGGGGCGATGATCCTCTGGGTGGGGAGGGGGAGAATGGGGGATTTCACACGGCCCTCACCGCCGCTTCTTCACCCAGCAGGCGTCTTCTTCAGCCTCAGCTGCGCATCGGGGACAGAAATGGCAGCAAAGTCCCCGTTCGCCCCCTCCCTGGCCAGAAGCCTTCCCCCTGACCTGAATGAAGGGGAGGAGGAAGGCTGCTTGGTCCTTTTGAATTTGGTGCCACTTCTCCACCTAGCACCCCCAGGGCGATGATTCTCTGGCCGGGGAGTGGGAAAATGGGAGATTCCGCCACCGCTTCTCCACCCGGCAATCTGGGGCAATGATCCTCTGGCTGGGGAGGGGTAGAAGGGGGGACTTCGTTGCTGCTTCTGCCCCCAGCATGCCACCAGGGCAATGAGCCTCTGGCTGGGGTGGGGGATAACAGGGGACTCTGCCACTGCTCCCCCCCCCACACCATCAGGACGATGATCGTCTGGCCAGGAAGCTATTTGCATGGTTGGTTATTAATTACTTTGCAACCAAAACTCCACAAAGGCCATTTGCCCAGGCCCAAGACAATGTCTTGTCTTCTTCCATTTGACTAAGGTTTCCATGAATCTTGCAGTCTCTTCATTCAAGTGTGTGCTTCCTTCAATAATTTTCTATTTCAATAATTTTCAATAATTTTCTATTTTCCGTTGCAGTCAAAAATAGTTTTTTTACTGGAATGCTTTTATGGCATGTTCATAAGCAATAATACTGAGAACATGGATCTCTTGACAAGTACAGAAAGTCTGCTTGCAAAATTGTTTTTAAACATGAGAAAGTTACATCTGCGCAATTATTCAAATGAATAGCTAGAATTTAAAATGATATATACACATTTCACTCCTCCCCTGTTTGTTTTCCAGTGATCTGTTAGCAGCATTTAGAAACTGTTTAAATTATAAATAATATCATTACCAGTTAGCAAACAATATATATATAAACTCTTTTTAAAAAGGAAAAAGAAATAAATAGTGGGAAAGCTCTGGCTCCAAAGTAGATGTTTTCTGAGAGAGCAACAAAGATATTTTGTATTTGACTGGTACCAGAATTAAGTCCTGGGTAAAATAAAAGGATAATTTGCCCGGTCTTCTGAATGTCCTCGGAACTGAGCACTTGTTTCCGGGATGGTGAAAAAAAGCATTTCAAAGCTATATACACATTTTCCTTCAGTGAAATCAAACAGATGCATGCGCTGCTGTCTTCCTGAAGCCATATCCACAGTGATTGCCATTAGCACGTCAAGTGTGGTATTTGAGGATGAAGGGAACTGCATAAGACAGAAAAGTTTATCTTTAAAAGCATGTATACAAAGGTTCCATAAACCAGCTATTTTGGGTTCTACATGTTTCAGAAAATTTACTTCTTCTGTAAGCCAAGAACAAGACAAATCTAGAACACCCTCTTACACACTGTACAAACTCCAGCTGACTATTTACACCAGCATAATGGAACTGCCATAAATCTTGGTGAATTAACCCAAGTTAGGAAATTAGCATAGGCTTTTGTGGCTGCACACTGACTAAGATAATAATTATGCTAAATTTTTATTTGCAGAAATTCACCCATGAGATTTATGCCCATGGCATTATGCCAGAGCTAACAGATTCTGGGACATTGTTTGTGTACCAATATTAAGCAACAAGACACGTAGAGATGTAGAAGTACAGTGGTACCTTGTATAACATAATTAATTCGTTCCAAATCAAATTACGTTATACAAGTTTTCCTTTATACAAATGCTAATTTCCCATAGGAATGCATTGAAACTGGATTTAATCCGTTCCAATGCATTCCAATGCGGCGCTAGGTTTTTTTGGGCGAGGGGGGGCGGGCGGGTGGTGGACCCCCGTGCAGGTGCCAGGTAAGGGTGCCCCTCCCCGGCTCACCCCCCCCTCCGTGTCTGCCGCCCCTCCTCTCCCCTCCCTCCTTCCCTCTTTCCCCAGGCAGCCGCAGGTGGTCGGGCGGAGGTGGCCGCCGGGGTGGGAGGAGGGAGTAGGGTGCGCCGCTTGGCCTGGGGCAGAAGGCTTGGGGACCGCGCTGGGAATTCCCCCCCCCCTCACCTCTTGCCGGAGGAGACACACACACTCGTGTGCGAGGGGTGGTGCTGCTGGGCTTGCTCTCTTCCAAGGCTGGCCCCTTAGTCTCTCTCTCTCTCTCTCCACTTCGCCACCGCCAGCCTCCCTCCCCGCCTCCTCCTTTGCCTCCTCCACCACCACCATTCCAACCCCCCCTGGTCTTAACTCTCCCACTCCCTTCCCTTTCCCCGGGGGCGGTGGGAAAGGGGGTGTTCGCATCTGGACCGGCAAAATGGTGGCGGCAGCGGCAGCGGCGGAGTCTGGCGCGCCCCTGCCCGGGGCTTTGGAGGAGCTGAGGCGAGAGGCGCCTCGCTCTCGCCTGGCCCCCGACGAGGTGGCGCACCGGCTCCAGAGCACCCGGCGGGAGCTGAGCAACAGGCGCAAGATCCTGCTGAGGAACCTGCCCGCCGAGAGCAGCAGCCAGGTGGGTCCACCTCCGTCCCCGGCGGGTGGGGAGACCCTGTCGGAGAGAAAGGACGGGGAGAGCCTAACCCTAACCCCCCCCACCCCCCTGCCATTTCGCGGTTCATATACTGCAGGACCACAATATATGAAGGCAAGGTCCCCTGGGGCAAGCTGCAAGATGCATGGGCCTGTTTGAGGCCTCGTGCACTAACCTCAGGCCTGGCGCTGCCTCGAGTGGGTCTCCAACGAGCTTCCCAAGCCTGTCGGAGGCCCCAGAAGTGGTTTCCAGCAAATTGGAAGTGGCTTCCAAAAAACCCGCAAAACGGAAGTGCCTTCTGGATCGCCTGAAACCACCTCTGGGGACTCCAACAGGCCCAGGAAGCCCGTTGGAGGGCTGTGCAGGGCAGCAGCAGGCCTAAGGTAAGTGTAGGAGGCCCCAAACAGCTCCCCTTATCCCAACCCAACCCAGCATCTACATATCACAGATTTTCCTTTATTGCAGGTCAGGCTGAGTCCCTAACAGGGGGTTACTGTATATTTTACAGTGGGGGGAATTGATGCCAGTCGGGAATGATGCCAGTTAAAATCCAATTTCTAAAAGGCTATAATATTATCCACCCAGCTTTGTATGATTCATTACAGGATGCATCTTGATTTTTTTAGTCATTTATTTTCTTGAAAGGAAAACTACTGATTACCTCAGCCAATAATTTAGAGCCTCACGGGGAGAAGTCAATTTTGAAGTCAAAATTGCTTTAGTGAACATCCTGTTTCCTCGATTTGTTTCCAGTTCCCAATTCAAACCAGATGGATTTTTCCACAAATACTGACTCTCCGAGTCATCTCATTTTCAAGAGCAGCTGGCTGGAATTCTGAGTAACACCCTTAAATGTACAGTATGTGAGGAGGAAGGAACCATCTTCCAAGGCGTGTGCACATATACATGCGTGAGAGATCCTTTCAACAACTCACTACAGATGGATTCAGCTACTGTGATGCAAGGCATAGAGAAGATTCCCATTCCGAAACACCCTGTGACAAACCAGCAATTTCAGTCACACCCAGCTCAAGGTTATACTGTACTGCAGATCTAGAGAACCCTTGAAAGATATCCTGTCTGGCAAATTATCATATGAGATATGGGATTAACCTTACAAGAAAACACAAGTAATCCCCCAAATAATTTACAATCTAAAGCAGATAGAATGCATTTATGAAAAAGAGCCTAGCCTAAGACCGTTTCTGACTCTTTTATTTCAGCCACCGTGTTCTCCTCTCCATAACAGCATTCACTGATACTCTTTTCACTCGTGCATAATACTCGCCCGGATTCTTATTTTACTTAAAATATTTATGTGCCATGCTCCAAAAGGAACCAAGATGGCATAAAGTATTAAAAGAAAGATAAATGATAAAACAATAATCTATTACAATTTAAAAAAATAATTAAGCAGATACATTAAAATCCACAAATAAGTACAATATTAAAAGCTCAAGTAAAACAATAAATAAAACAATCTTAAAAAAAAAACCATTTAGAGAGAAACCTGCCTGAAAAGAAAATGTTTTGCTTGCCAAAAAAAAACAACCCAGTCAAGATAGGACCAGCCTAGCTTCCCACGGGAGGGAATTACAGAGTCTGGGAGCAGTAACAGAGAAGGCCCTCTCCCGTGTCCCTACCAAGTTCACCTGTGAGGGTGATGGGAGAGAGAAAGGCCTCCCCTGATTATTTTAAAGCCCAGTCAGGCTCATAGAAGATGTGGTCTTTTAGATAGCTTGGACCCAAGCCATTAAGGGCTTTACAGGTTAAACCCTGCAATTTGAATTGTGCCCAGAAACAGATCAGCAGCCAGTGGAGCTGTTGAAGCAGGGGTTATGTGACCAGCCGCAGTTAACAATCTGGCCACAGGATTTTGGACCTGCTGGAGTTTCCAAACACCTTTGAAAGGCATTCCCACATGGAATGTGTTAAAGTAATACACACAAGATGTAACTAAAGCATGTGTTATTATGGCCAGATCAGACTTCTCAAGGAAGGTGTGACCGCTACATTTGTTTTAACTGAGCGAGGCACTCCTGGCCACATGCTGCATTTGACAAGGAAGCTAAAGTGGCACTAACAGTAGAAAGAGAACGAGGTAAGAGCCTCAGGAAAAACTATATACAAAGCATATTTTGGGGATTGTGTGTCATCACCACTTTAAAAACAATCACAACGTTGTTGCTTGAAATGCCAAATTTTATGATTCCCCCATGTTATATAAATTAGGACTGCAATCCTAGTATTGTCTATGAAGTACATTTCATCCAACTCTTGTACTCCACTGGGACTCTAATGCAAAGAACTGCAGGATTATGCTGCAAACTATGTTTCCTGTTTGGCCATCTTTGCCTTATCTTGGCTCCTGTTCTACATACAGGGTCAATATCAAGGCTACTATTATATTCCACAGGCTAGTTCTGCACACACACAACCAGCATGTGCAAGATGTTAGAGGTACTGAGACCCACATTTAAGTGGGTCTCCCTCTCAAATATGACATTTTTAGAAGACTGGAACAGAAATGTACTTTTAGTTTCGATAAGTATTTTAAAATGCCCTTTAAAAACTAAGAGACAAGGTTTTGCACATCACTGGATAAACAGGATGCTTTATGGCCAATAAAATAGAAACACAATGGCTCAAAATTACAGTGAACCAAAGCAAAAACACTTGGGGGTCTCTTTCCAAAACATCAGGCCATTTTACCAAGTACCGCAACTATGTCATGCCAATTCACAGGAAGAGTTCCAACTTTGGACAGTTCCATTGCAGGAATTTCTTACCAATAATCACTAGTAGGACAACCACAACCACCAGAGCGACGATGATCTTAATCTACAAATGGGAGACAAGGCAAGGCAGGGTATTAGTTCTAGATAGAAATAGTCAGATTTATCCAAGTTCTGAGAGTTTCCCTCTTTCATGACTTAATTCTGGAACAACATACTGATCTGGCAGATGTCAGTTAAAGGTGGGTCTCAGTACCTCTAACATCTTGCACACCCATCTTGCAGGTTACATACTACTGTTTTATTCTAAATAATGAGAAAGTGATATATCGTAAGAGAGATGATGAGATGTAAACAATATTTCTGAGTTTCAACCATTGTTATGTAATTTTGGTTTTTTAATATGAACAAACAAAGAAAGATCAAGTCAAAATAATGCTAATAATATCTACTGTGTTTTGCCACTGGGTCCTTATTATTTTTGGTCCCAGCCAATATCCCATGATGTTTTTAATACAAAGAAGCAGAAGAGAAAAAGGTAAAGGTAAAGGTTCCCCCTGCACATGTGTGCTAGTCATGTCCAACTCTAGGGGTGGTGCTCATGTCCATATTCAAGCCGAAGAGCCAGTGTTGTGCAAGTCCATGGCCATGTGGCCAGCATGGCTGCAAGAAAACACTGAAGAGATACACTTCAATAAAATGGAGCCAACTACTGTATTATTCTGTCTATAGGACGCAGCCGTGTACAAGACCTCCTACTTTTTGAAGTCCAAATTAACAAAATGAACAAATCCAAGTGGAAAGGAAGGGAAACAGTGGGGAGGGGGGTTAAGAGAAAACCCAAACTGATGCCAGTGAATGAGCTGAGCAGAGTCTCTGCCCTGCTCCGGTTTCCCTTCCAGTTTGGGTTCTCCTAAACACACACACACATACACACACACTGCTGTTTCCCTTTCCTTTGCCTTCCACCTTTCCAAAATGCCTCTCTGCTTTGTTTTTTGATGTTTACAGAAAACAAGTGTTCTTTGTCTTTTATGCGTGGAAAGCAGCCCATTAAGGAGTGCCTTTGCTTGCTCCAATTTCTGCAAAAACACAGCTTGGATTTCTGCAAAAACAAATGAGCAAACAGCAAAGTGGAGAACCTATTTGCAACAGTGGAGGGCAAAAGGAAAGGGGAAACAGTGATGTGTGTGTGTGTGTGTGTGTGTGAGAGAGAGAGAGAGAGAGAGAGGGAGAGAGAGAGAGAGAAAGAGAGAGAGAGCATGTGGAGGAGAACCCAAACTGACATGAAAGAGCTGCCATATAGGAAGATCAGTTTGGCTTTTCCTCTACCCCACCCTTACCCCTTGGGAAAGGCTTACTTCTGGATATATGGACACCCCCCTTAATTTTTAGTGTCATGATTTTGGGGGGAAATACTGTCATATACACAGAAAAATATGGTAGTTCACCAACAATGCACTAGGACACTGGATTTCTCATTGAGTTCAAGAAATACAAGACATGTAATTTAAAGCTTACAGCTGGTTTCATAGTTCAGTGAGTTTGAGCATCTGGCTTCAGAACCCCAGGATTGTTAGTTCAGTTACCCTGAACGGAGTGGCTAGGTTGCCCTGGGCAAGTTGAATGGTCACCAGAGCACACCCAAAGAAGGTAAAGCACTCTGGAGTACTCTCTAGGAAAAGCCTTACAAGGGCTGCCATATGTCACAACTAATTCAAAAACAAAACTATTAAACCCTAACCCAAATCACAACGGTCCTGCTTCATCATAATAACATTGCAATTTAGTGGGATTATCACAGTCCCAGCAAAGACCCCACAGCACATTCCATTTAAGTGTCTTCTCATTCTGCTAGCTGAGCCTTAAAAGTCTTATGACTGACTGATTTTTTTTGCAAGTGATTCTGGTTCTTGCTTATTAATTTTGGTTTCAGATTATTTTAAATATTACTTTTTTTGTCTATTGGCCACTTTCAAAGAAATGGGCAGGGCTTGAAATTTTAAAATAGTATAAAAATAAATAATGTTTCAGTCCATTCTTAACTGCAGAGTTTGGGATAAGCATTTGTGTATAATCCTCAATGCCATGAGTTTATTTTAGAATTAGGCATGTCAATAGTGACACAGTGACCTTTTCTGTAAGTGCACCCACACATCTTATGAACGGACAAGGGTCAAGGGCAACCCCACGTAGAGGGCATTGCAGTAGTCAATCCTCGAGATCACTAGGACCTGCACAACTGTCCTCAGGGAGGACTCATCAAGGTACTGGCGGATCTGGGTGATCCTGCGGAGATGGATAAAAGCGGCCCTAGACGCAGCTCGGTATTACCAAGACCTGGGTGGTCGCTGAGGGTGGGGCTTCCCTCTCCCTTTTGTGCCCCCCCTCGGGTTTCAGGTCCAGTGGGCGGGTAGGTCGGAGGGCAGGGGGGCAGGGTAGCTATCATTTACAGGGCATCTCTTCATGTTAGCAGGTTGGCGGCAATGGTATGTCCCGGGGTTGAATGCCTCCATCTATCAGTGGGTCAGCGAGATAAGTTTGGTATTGTGCTGGTGTACCGTGCTCCCCGCAACCCAGCACAATCCTTTCCAGAGATCGTGGAGTTCGTCTCAGCTGCCCTGTTGAAGTCCCCCTGCCTTCTGGTGGTTGGGGACTTCAATGTGCATGCCGAGGAGGAACTCTCTGGTGCGGCTCTGGAATTCATGGAATCCATGACTTCCATGAATCTATCTCAGCATGTTGTGTGTCCCACTCATAGAGCTGACCATACCCTGGACCTGGTGTTTACCTCCAGGTCGTCAGATTCCTGTCTGAGGGTTAGGGGTATTCTGCCCCTGCCCGTGTCATGGTCGGACCATCACCTGCTAAAATTCTCCCTGTTGATCGCCACCTCACCCCGCGGGGAGCATCGGTCCTATGTTTGGGCCCGCCCCCGTAGGCTCCTGGACCCATCTAGGTTCATGGAAGCCTTCAGGGAGCTTTCTGGCGGCCTGGCAGACGATCCAGTCAATGCCCTGGTGGATAAGTGGTATGAGGGGGCCACCGGGGCCGTAGACCGGATCGCCCCCAAGCGCCTCCTGCACTGTGGAGATCGCTCCTCGCTGTGGTATACGGCTGAGTTGCGGTCATTGAAACAAGAACGCAGGAGGCTAGAGGTCATTTGGAGGGCAACTCAGACGGCAGAGAACAAGGCTGCACTCAAGCAGCTGACTGGCCGCTATCTTCGCGCGACCAGGGACGCTAGAACATCCTATGTCTCCCTGAGAATTGACGAGGCCTCGAACCGCCAGGCGGAGTTGTTCCGGGTGGTTTGTGACCTCTCCAATCCTGGTTAGCTGGAGCCTCCTCCTAGTGATTTCACTAGTGAGCAATTTGCAGCCCACTTTAGATCCAAAATTGAGGCCATCCGCTCCGACTTGCCCCCCGGCTGCGCTAGTCTTTCCCCTGATATCCCTGGGGCCTCACCCCCCGGTCTGCCCTCCTGGTTGAGTTTGGGCCAAGTGTTTCCAGCAGAGGCCTCCAGAGCTATGGCTTGTTGCTGGCCGGCGGCCACTCCTTTCAACCCTTGCCCAGCCTGGCTTGTTAAATCTGCCAGAGGGAACATGCCTGAGTGGGTTTCGGCTATTGCCACGGCCTCTTTCAGGGAGGGATTTTTCCCTTCCCGTTTGAAGGAGACTGTGGTGAAGCCCACTCTGAAAAAGCTTGGCATGGTGTCGGACGATTTATCCAGCTATCGTCCGATTGCCATTGTTCCCTTCCTGGGCAAGGTTGTTGAGAGGGCGGCCGCTGTCCGGCTTCAATCGTACCTGGAGGAAAATCCTATCCTGGATCCCTTCCAGTCTGGGTTCAGGCCGCTTCGGGGGATCGAGACTGCTCTGGTCGCTCTGAGGGATGACCTCCTCAGGGAGGCCGACAGGGGGTGTTCCTCCCTGTTGGTACTCCTTGATCTGTCAGCTGCCTTTGATACCATTGACCACGGTAACCTGCCGGCCTGGCTTGCTGAGGCTGGAATTGGGGGCCTTGCTTTGTGCTGGCTCCGCTCCTTCCTTGGCGGCCGGACTCAGCGGGTTCAGCTGGGGGATGATTTGTCGGCTCCTTGGACACTCCCTTGTGGGGTGCTCCAGGGGTCGGCAATCTCACCCATGCTGTTCAACGTTTATATGAGGCCGCTGGCGGAGGTCATCAGGAGATTTGGAGTTCGCTGTCATCAGTACGCTGATGACCCGCAGCTCTATCTCTCCTTTTCGTCTTCGGCAGTGGAGGCAGTTCGCTCCCTTGATCTGTGCCTGGAGGCGGTCCTGGAATAGACCAGAAGTAACCAGCTCAAGCTGAATCTGGAGAAGACGGAGGTTCTGTTCTTCGGGGCGCCCTCGTCTGGGTACAATGGCCCCCTCCCTAAACTGGGGGGTGTTTCCCTCCAGCCTACGGACAGGGCCAGGAATCTGGGCGTGGTCCTGGACTCAGCCCTCTCCCTGGAAGCCCAGGTGATGGCTGCATCCAGCGCCGCTTTTATCCATCTCCACAGGATCGCCCAGATCCGCCAGTACCTTGATGAGTCCTCCCTGAGGACAGTTGTGCAGGCCCTAGTGATCTCGAGGATTGACTAGTGCAATGCCCTCTATGTGGAGTTGCCCTTGACCCTTGTCCAGAGGTTACAGCGGGTGCAGAATGCGGCGGCCAGCCTCGTGGTGGGTGCTCCTTGATTGGAGCACATCACCCCAGTTCTGGCTCGCTTGTACTGGCTACCTGTTGTCCTCCAGATTAGGTTCAAGGTCCTGGTTTTGACTTTCAAAGCCCTCCACGGCCAGAGACCAGAGTATCTGGCGGAGCGTATCTCTCAGAGATCAACTGGGACCAGACCCATGAGATTGGTGCAGGTGCGCTCACTGAGGGTGGCCACACCCAGAGAGGCGCGGAAATCGCATACGTGTGACCGCACCTTCTCTGTGGTGGGCCCCATGCTATGGAACCACCTCCCCAGTGAGCTGCGCCTAGCAGAGTCCCTGCCTGCCTTCAAAAAGGCCCTGAAGACTCACCTTTTCAGGGAGGTGTTCAGCGACCTTTCTACTTAGTTTTTTTTTTCTGCCCGCGCCATCTTTGCTTGGGTCATCCCCGCTATCCCGTTTCCTTTTTGCTACTGTGCCTGTTCTGTTTTATTTGGTTTTTATTGTAAGCCACCCAGAGTTCCCTCCTGGGAAGATGGGCGGGATATAAGCTTAACAAATAAATAAGTAAATAAATAAATAAATAAATAAATAAATAAATAAATAAATAATAAAATGAACCTCTCTGGGGCCTCACCTTGCAACCTCGCCACCACATCTGTCGTCTGAGCTGTTTGGAGCGGTTGCTGAACACTGTTGCATTATCTGATAAGCTCTCTGTGATTGATAAAAGAGATAGAAGACAAACAATGTGTGACATTACAAGTGAGATGATGAGGAAATCTGTCCCTCTTTTCCATTTTTTGAAGAACTAATCACAAAGAGCTGGAAATACTAATTTGAAAGGAAGATTCAGGAATTATAAAAAATGAACATTTTAAATTCCTAGATGCTAGATATGAATTATCAGAGGAACTTTAAGATTTAAGATCAAGCGGTGCCTCTTCAAGAATAAGGATGACCATTCACAGGTGATGCCTGGGGCTCAGCTAGCTCTGCATATGGATCTGTAACAGGTGCATTGCAATGCTTTGCCCATTATATGAACTCCAGTATGGATCGTGTAAAGCCGATCAAGTGCCTTTTTGCTTTCCACCACCAAAGGTGTCTACTCAAACATGCTGGGTGCAGTTTTGAGTTTACTGTGGAGACATTACATGATTTAGTTTCAAATTTTCCAATCCTCAGGTGAATCCATGGCCTCTTCTGACTGAAACCTAACACCACTGTCTCACACTGGCTTCTGCATCCCTCCTCCATCATATCCTGGAACAATGGAGTTCCCCTTCCCTACTGCTTGGTTTTGATGTCTTCACCGAAAGGTGTCTCACAATACTGTCCTTTCAAGCACTTGTGTGTTTCAGCCGTTTCAGTTGGCCTATACCCATATCAAAATTGTCAGAGTGATGTAGTGGATAGAGTGACGGACTAGGACTCAGAAAGACTGGGTTCAAATTCCTGCTCAACCATGGAAACTTACTCAGTGAGTGGAACTGGTAAAATTGCTCCTTAAATCTCTCACTTACCTTGAAAGCCCTATGAGTCAGTTCTGACTTGACAGCATGGAAGACACACACACACACACACACACACACACACACACACACACAGAAAGAGGTATTGCCTCAGCGTGGAGTTTGGAATTAGCTTACTGCTTGGGAATGTTGTGAGGCTGACAAAGGAAAAAGAGAAAGGCCACAAAACATTCCTACCTGACTTATCCTGCAAGTCATCCAGCCGCTCTCCCCTTTCTATCACTTTGGTGATGTTCTCCTGCATGACATCAATAACTTCGTCAACCTGGTATTGAACACTGAATGAAACAAAACATAACTGTGATTCACACAACCCAAGAATTTGTAATACCTGGCAAGAAAAGCTAGTCCCTTTATAGGGTCCAAAATTAATGCTGACTATTCATATTAAAATGCTATTAAAATGTACTATGAAATAAACTGTTTTATTTAGCTTTTTTCAGTAAGGAACTAGTTACTTATTACTTTCCTAAGGCTAGCCAGTGGATCATGACTTTGACAGGGCTTGACATGAAGCCTATGAGGCCTATGTATGTCCTTTCATGTGTATTCTATTGAATCCACTGGAAAATTTTCTGGTAGGTATTTGTTAAGTAAGCATTGGAAAGTATGTCTTATAAGCTGTGGGTCAAAGCACCTCCACACTCACTGTCATTTTTGCTCAATACTTCACACTTGGCTTTAAGCAATGTAGATATTAAAAACAGGATTTCCTCTGAACTCTTCTTTCTCAAAGAATTCCACAATGGTGCCTACAATGTGTTTTCTTATAATGTTCTAAGGCAGGCATGTCAAAAGTCAGAGCCCGTCTTCAAATCTCGAGTGGCCTGCAACCTCTTCTCCCCACCAGCTCAGCCTGTCATGCATCCCTGCCAGCTGGCCCCTCCCCATACCAGACAGAGACATCAGTTTGTGGTTTTATGGTTTGCCTGCCCTCCCTGTCTCTGTCCACCCCCCTAGGCACCTGCACGGCTTACCCTCCCCTGGCTCCGTTGCTGCAGCATCCTCCCCACCTCCTTGCATGTTATACAGACTGGTCCGAAGTTCGGCCCAGGGGCCAAAAGGGCTCAGTGGTCGGCCCCCAAACATTTTCACCTCAACAACTCTGGCCCTCCTTGCAAAAAGTTTGGACACCCCTGTTCTAAGGAATTGAAGTCCACAGAAACATACACAAGAGACCCTCTTGTAGGAATTTTTTTCCAGTTTCAAGCATGAAAAACCTGACACCAAGTTCTACTGTACAGGAAAGCAAGGAAACCAGTAGGTGTTTCTAACAGTAGAGGAAGTGAATCTCTTATTGGCAAGAACAGTGATAATTTGACAAGCACTGAGAAGAAACTATAGGAATGGAAGGAAAATACAGAATATTTCTTTAAAGAAAACAGAAGTATTGACCATGGTGTCAAGTTAGATGATGGTGTAGATATCATGAGGGAAGAGGTAGGACATGCCATTAAACTATCGAAGTGTGGCAAAGCCCCAGGCCCTGAATATATATGAAACTTTGAAACTGCTTAAGGAAGAACAATCACTTTCTCTTCTTGTCGATTTATACAAAAGCATCTATAGAAATGGAACCATCCCACAGGACGGGCTGAAATCCATTTTTATACCACTTCCAAGGAAACCTAATGCAAAAAGTTGTAATGAATACCGGACAGTCAGCTTGATGAGTCACACGATGAAGTTATTTTTAAAAGTCCTGTATTTAAGAATATATCAGAAGAGTGAAGAGAGCATTGGAGATACCCAATTTGGATGCAGGAATGGATTTGGAACTTCAAATACTAGTTCAGCAATGTCTCAATGTCAATGTTTATGTTTTTGTTTTGCTTCTTTGATTATGAAAAAGCATTTCACTCAGTTAAACATGATAAACTTAAGATTCTTAAATAACTGGGCTTGGATGATCATGATATCAAGAATTGATTGGGAATTTGTATTGGAATCAGCATGTTGGTCCTGATAGATGGTCAGATATCAGAAGAGGTGTCAGTTACGACAGGTGTCTGTCAAGATTGTATTCTGTCACCTCTACTTGTTAATTTCAATTCAGAAAGAATTTTCCAGGATGCTCTTGAAGGAAAGAACCAAGGTGTGAAGGTGAATGGAGTTCTTGTTAATAAGATACACTGACAACACTGTTCTGCTTGCAACTAGTCTGGTACATTGGTAAGGATTATTGGATTCTGTTGCTGCAGGAAGCAGTGCCATGAGATTGCGGCTTAACATGAAGAAGACAAAATGGATGTTTATCAGTAAAAAACAAAATGGTTCACAGAACCTTCTTAAGATTGGCAGCAATATAATTGAGAGCATCATCTTATAAATACTTGGGATGCTATGTCAAGGATACCTAGGATCTTTGGTGCGAAACCTGTTGTAGAATTTAACAAGCTAGAAATTTGTTCCATAAAATGAGGAAAGTTTTGACAACTGGGACTTATCTATCAGACTTCAAACTTGAATACTTCTATCCTGTGTATTCAGTATACTTCTGTATGGTGTTGAAACTTCGACCCTCACAGATGCACTATGCAGGAAAGCTAGAAACATTTGAAATGTGGACGCACAGACAAATTCTGAACATACCTTGGATAGCCAGAGTCACCAATGTGGCTGTTTTACAGGACATGTATAAAAAGCTAGAAATTCCCAATATCATACAGAGAAGAAAATTGCAATTTTTGGAAAATGCACAATAAGAAATAGGCTCTCTGTGTGGTGATAATAACCAGTTACTAACAGGAGACAAGGAAAAGGCAGAATTATTCAACAACTTCTTTGCCTCTGTTTTCTCCAAAAAGGAAGAAAGAGATCCACTGGGACAAAGACTAGATGAGGTAGGATGGGAATTACAACATAGAATAGGTAGAGAGCTGGTACAGGAACACCTGGAAACATTAAATGAATTTAAGTCTCCGGGGCCACATGAATTACACCCAAGGATATTAAAAGAACTGGCAGAAGTAATTTCAGAACCATTGGCAATAATCTTTGAGAAGTCCTGGAGAACAGGGGAAGTCCCTATCGACTGGAGAAGGGCTAATGTTGTCCCCATCTTCAAAAAGGGAAAGAAAGAGGACCCAGTCATCTTGACTTCAATTCCTGGAAAGATCCTAGAGAAGATTATTAAACAGGAAGTCTGCAAATATTTAACAAACAATGCTGTCATTACAAGAAGTCAACACGGGTTTCTTAAAAACAAGTCATGCCAGACTAATTTGATCTCTTTCTTTGATAGAATTACAGGCCTAGTGGATGAGGGGAATGCTGTGGATATTGCTTATCTGGACTTTAGTAAGGCCTTTGATAAGGTTCCCCATGGTATTCTTGCTAAGAAGTTAGTAGAAAGTGGGATAGATAGTGCTACTGTTAGGTGGATTTGTAATTGGTTGACTGATCGCACCCAAAGGGTGATCATAAATGGCCTCTCTTCAGCTTGGAGAGACGTGACCAGTGGGGTGCCCCAGGGTTCTGTTCTAGGCCCAGTGCTGTTCAATATATTTATTAACGACTTGGAGGAGGGAATAGAGAGTATGCTAATTAAATTTGCAGATGATACCAAATTGGGAGGGGCTGCAAATTCCCTAGAGGATAGGATGAAAATCCAAAAAGACCTTGACAGACTAGAGTGCTGGGCCAAAGCTAACGAAATGGATTTCAACAGAGGGAAATGTAGGGTACTACATTTAGGTAAAAATAAATAAATTGCACAAATATAAGATGGGGGATACTTGGCTGGAGGACAGTACCTGTGAAAGGGATCTGGGAGTCTTGGTGGACCACAAATTGAACATGAGTCAGCAGTGTGATGCGGCAGCCAGGAAAGCCAATTCGATTCTTGGTTGTATCAACAGAAGCATAGTGTCTAGATCAAGGGAAGTGATAGTCCCACTCTATTCTGCTCTTGTCAGACCCCACCTGGAGTACTGTGTCCAGTTCTGTGCGCCTCAATTTAAAAAGGATGTTGACAACCTCGAGCGGGTGCAGAGGAGGGCTACCAGGATGGTTGAGGGTCTGGAGGAAATGTCTTATGAGGAACGGCTTAGGGAACTGGGAATGTTTAGCCTCTCTAAAAGAAGACTGAGAGGGGATATGATAGCTATGTTTAAATATTTGAAAGGATGTCATCTTGAAGAGGGAACAGGTTTGTTTTCCATGGCTTCAGAGACTAGGACTCGGGGCAATGGTTTCAAACTACAGGAAAAGAGATTCCATTTGAACATTAGGAAGAACTTCATGACAGTTAGAGCTATTCGGCACTGGAATATGCTATCGCAGAGGGTGGTTGAGTCTCCTTCTTTGGAGGTCTTTAAGCAGAGGCTGGATGGCCATCTGTCAGAAATATTGTGATGGGGGTTCCTGCATGGCAGGGGGTTGGACTAGATGGCCCTTGAGGTCTCTTCCAACTCTATGATTCTATGATCTGTGGCAGGTTATCGTTCAAGGAAAAATAGATGGGAACCATGGCCCAGGGAGCAGAAGAACATTCTGGCTTAAGAACTTAAGCCACAGTGAGTACAGGTGCTCTATTTTGAACAGTTTTAAATAGAAACCAATTCAGGCTACTGATTGCCAACATTGTACAAAGGCATGGCACTTGAAGAAGAAGGACCAGAAGATGTGTAGAGTGCCAAGATCTTCAGCACAGCACAGTGGTGAGAGAGGGGAGTATTTATCCCACAAAGAAACACATTGTTTAAACTGTAACACACAACAAGAATTCTTACTGGTCTCAAGTTCAGTAACAATTCTTAATTGAGACAAGCATTTTTATACAAATAGCACATTCAAAATTAAAAAGCCCAGTTTCATAAACTCCAAAATACTTACTGCCTGATCTTCTCATTCTTGGGTCCAAACCTTGGACCTGATGGTCCTCTCCTGAAAATTATAGAACAAACAGTTCAAACCTAGGACAGTTGTTACTCCTCAAATGGAAAACCATCAAGCCATATGGTTGATTAAGAGCCACGCCACTGAAATATCACGCAACACATAAATAGCTCACAGTAGCTGGGAGAAGTGCACATTTTTGGAGGCTGCAGAATAAGGGCTAGCATAGTGACTCCTGGACCTTTCACAGAAATGTTCATAGTAACTGCGGCAGGCAAGGGCTTTTATGTGAATTCTGAAGCACTGCTCTTAATTTGTGAGATAATGCCTTGATAAATTATGCTAAATGGGCAAGAACAATGCTAAACAAATTTATAAACCATATACAATCCAGTGCCAGCCCTTTAAAAAAATCAGCAGCAATAATCCACTCTAGAAACTGGGGTTTCAGTCATTTCTACTTACAAGAAAAAATCTTCCTCTTCATCAGAATCTTCCTCCAAGAGATTTCTCTGCAAACAGAAGATTGAAACACTTTTAACAACAAGTAAGCCTCCCTTTCTTTTCTTCAAATCCATAAGAAAGCCATTTCATGTGTGTTTGCCGTCGCAATCAGCACATCAGAATTGCTTTAACGCAATTAAGAAATGTTTTTAGACCCAGAAGAAGCTAGGCACACAGTCACTATCAGGTATTCTCCGTCCTGCTTCTAACACATCTTTATTTCTGTTCAGAAATACTGGAGAAATTTGCCTTGATGTTATGTACTTTATCCAGTGCAGTGGTACCTTGGGATACGAAATTAATTCATTCCTCGGGACACTTCATATTATGAAAAATTTGTATCTCGAAGCGCAGTTTCCCACAGGATTACATGGGAAATGAATTAATGAATCTGGAGGTGAGAATTTTTTTTTAAAAAGCGATTTTTTTTGGTTCAAGACTCTTTATAAAGTGCACATGTTGTACATTGACAATAAAGGTATTATTATTATTATTATTATTATTATTATTATTATTATTATTATTATTATTATTATTATTATTATTATTATTATTATTATTATTATTTAAAGACATAAATACTGTACAGGGACATGATTAATGAACCAGTTACTTACCTGTAAAGGTGGTTCTTTGAGTGGACCTTTGTGAAGCCAAACAGATGGGTTTCCCAAGTGCCCCTGCGCTAGAGTTCGGACTTCCCGAGCAATAGGAAATTTCATTAGTCTCCCTCCCCCCGGTACTGTGCATGCACGGCACCTTCCCGCCCAAATACCTCAGTTCCTCTTGACCACCAAATGACAGATTAGTATCAGTTAAGGCATGACGGCCAGAGGGGAGGCGGGCAGGTGCCGTGTGGCTTCACAAAGGTCCACTCGAAGAACCACCTTTACAGGTAAGTAACTGGTTCTTCTCCTTCGTGGCCTTTGTGAAGCCACACAGATGGGTGATTGCAAGCAGTACTCACTGGCAGGAGGGTAGTCACACTGCCACAAAGGAAAGCACGGCCCTCCTGAAGGAAGCAGAAGACTTCATGCAGGCATCCATCCGATAGTGCTTCACGAAGGTGGTAGGCCTCGACCAGGTGGCTGCGTTGCAGATGTCCTCAAGCAGAACACCCTTGAGAAAGGCAGCGGAAGAGGCCACAGCTCTGGCAGAGTGAGCTCTGACACCAAAAGGCAACGGCTTTTTTTGCCAAGGCATAAGCCAGTTCAATGATTGCTACAACCCATCGGGAAAACCGCTGTGCCGATACAGGGTGACCCTTAGAAGCAGAGTCATAACAGACGAGTCTTTGAGTCTGTCTGAAGTCAGCAGTCCAAGAGGTGTAGAACGTCAGAGCATGACGCACATCTAGTGAGTGAAGGTCCCTCTCCAGAGGGGAAGAGGGGTTGGGAAAGGACGTAGGTAGTACGATGGACTGAGATATATGGAATGATGAGACGGCCTTGGGTAGAAAGGAGATATCTGGATAAGCCATCACCTTATCTTTATAGAATTGAAGGTAAGGAGGGTCACAGCGGAGAGCAGAGAGTTTGCTCACTCTACGTGCCCAGGCAATGGCCAGCAGAAAATAAGTCTTAAAGGTGAGGAGTCGTAGGTCCATAGTGGTCATGGGCTCGAATGGAGGCCGCTGAAGTTGCTGCAGCACCAGAGACAATGAGCATTGTGGTGGAATGGGCCTGCAGTAAGGGAATATGTTCCTTAGACCTCTGAGGAAATTTAAGCCTGGGGTGTCTAAAATATGCAGAAGCAGGCGAGAGAAGTGGCTGGCAGGCTATAATTGCTGAAAGGTGCATGCGTAGGGAGGTCAGAGACAGGCCAGACTTCTTCAGATGGAGAAGGTATTGAAGGACAAAGGGAAGTGGGGGGTTCGATTGGAGAGATGCCTTTGTCAGCTACGTAAGCAGAAAAACGCTTCCACTTATAAGAATAGAGGAACACAGTAGATGGTTTTCTACATGTGGCAAAAACCTTGCCTATCAATTCCTTATCCTCCAGGCTGTGAGCTGTAGGCGAGGTAGGTCCGGGTGGAGGACTTGGCCATTGTTCCGAGACAGGAGGTCTGGTATGAGCGGCAATCGGAAGTAATCCAAGGCTAGGTTGAGCAGGGAGGTGAACCAGGGTTGCCTGGGCCACCATGGCGCTATCAGGATGAGATTCGGTTGTTCTTGGAGAATCTTTACGACCACTTTGTGAAGCAGAGGGATCGGAGGGAAGGCATAGCATAGATCGCCCATCCAAGGGAGGAGAAGGGCATCTTCCTGAGAGTCCTTGCCGAGATCAGCTCTGGAACAGTACAGACTGCACTTTCTGTTTTGATGAGTCACAAAGAGGTCCCGTGAGGGATGGCCTCACCTCACGCAAAGTCTGGCATAAGCCTGGTGGTGTAGCTCCCACTCGTGAGAGGTGTTGTGTTTCCTGCTCAGGTAATCGGCGTCGATATTTTTGGAGCCGGCGATATGCATGGCAATTGGATGGATCTGATTGGAGAGGCACCACTCCCAGAAGTCCAGCGTGAGTTTGAGAAGACACCTTGACCGTGTTCCACCCTGCTTGCTGATGTAGTACATGGTGGCTGTGTTGTCGGTTGCCACCAGTACTACATTGCCGAATAGGTGTTGGATGAATGCACGGAAGGCCTTGAATACTGCCAGGAGCTCCAGTTGTTGATATGGAGCGTTCGTTCTGTGGGAGACCAGGTGTCGTGAATTTTGTAGTCGAGACACAGCACTCCCCAGCCTATGGTGCTGGCGTCCATCATCACTTGGATCATCGGAAAGGGCGGGCAGAAGGGACGGCCAACCAGGTTTCTCCGTGAAGCCCACTAGGTAAGGTGACGTGGTAAGTCTGGTGGGACAGTGAGAATTTTGGAAGGTAGCTCCGTCAGCGGGCGGAACTGGGAGAGAAACCACCTTTGCAGATGGTGAAGTTTCAGACGGGCATGCGGTAAGACCGCAGTCATTGAGGCCATAAGGCCTAGTAGTCTCTGGACCTGTATGGCTTGTATCAAGGCATGAGGCTGAAAAGCAGGTAAGAGTTCGAAGATTTCTCAAAGTCACTCCTCCGGAGGGAAGGCTTTGGCCTGGATCACGTCCAAGGTAGCCCCGATGAATGAGACTACCTGGGAAGGCTCCAACTTTGATTTTTTTAGGTTGACCTGAAGACCGAGGGTCCTAAAGAGCGTGCAGGATGAACTGGATGTGCTCGGTGCCTTGATGCTGGGATTCTGCCACAACGAGCCAGTCATCTAAATAGGGGAAGATGGCGATTCCCCTTGTCCGAAGATACACCGCCACTGGGGCCATACATTTTGTGAAGACCCTTGGAGTGGTTGACAAACCAAAGGGAAGGGCAGAGTATTGCTAGACGTTGTTTTGGATCTCAGATAGTGGCAGTGGGCAGGATGAATGGAGACGTGGAAGTATGCATCCTGCAGGTCTATCACGCCAAATCAGTCGCCCCCGTGTAGTAAGGGGATGATCTTTTCCAGGGTGACCATACAAAATTTCATCGGGTGGAGAAAGATGTTGAGTGACCTGAGGTCCAGAATCGGTCGAAGGCTGCCGTCTTTTTTTGGAACCGTAAAATATCTGGAGAAATGTCCGTTTCTGGCTTCAGACGGGTAGACCGAATGGATGGCATTTTTCTGCAACAGGGACTATACCTCATCTGAAAGACATCGGGAAGGTTCTGTGTAAACAACTTCTCCCAATGGGGGAAACAAAGGGAATTCCAAACAGTAACCTTCTGAAACAATTGAAAGGACCCATTGGTCCGAGGTGATGGCTCTCCACTGAGGCAGAAAAGGGTCGAAGACGAACAGTAGGAAGAGAGTCAGAAGTCTTCCCTCTGTCTCCTGTTCCTGGACTTGGAGGACTTAGAAGTGGAGGGTTTGGAGGCCTTAGCCCTAGAAGAGTAGGAACCAAAGGTGGTGGGTCTATTGGACCTATCTCTCCAAAGGACTTAGAGGAGGACTGTTGGTAAGAGGAGGAGAATCCGGTTCGCTTAGATTGAAAGCAAAAGGGTCACTGTTGGTGTTGAGGGAGCACGTTGAATATTTAAGCACTGTTTTGCTTCTTGTGACGGTCTTCCACAAAGTCATTGGTGGAAGGATGGAAGAGGCCGTCGCCTTCAAAGGGAAGATTCTCAATCTGTGCCTTGTGATCATCCGAAAGCCCTGCTGTGTGCAGCCAGGCATGTCGGCGAAGTCTGATAGCGGCACCCATAACTTTAGATGTGCAATCAAATGCATGGCGCGACGTGCGCATTTGCTGGGCAGAAAGTGCCATAGCTTCGTCAAAGATCAGGCTGGCTTCAGATCGTCTGGACTCGGGTATGAGGTTGAGAAAGGGCTGGAGATGCGCAAGCAACTCTCTTTGGTATGCCCCCATGGCACACTGGTAGTTGGCATTTTTAAAAAGTAAAGAGGCAAAGTTATACACATTCCTGCCAACAGTATCCAATTTGTGCCCCTCTTTTGAAAGCGGGATGGGGACCTGTCTCATTCTGGAGTGGATCTGGGAGGAAGCCACTATTACCGAATTCGGCTATTGATGCTTAGCGAGGTAGGTAGCCTTGTCATCATGGACCTTATATAAGGCCTCTATCTTCCTCGACACCGCCATCAATCCAATGGATTTAAAGGCCTCTTCAGCCATCGAGATGAAGGATGGTATCATTGTCAAATGGATAGGTGCCGTTTCACCCGACAAGATCTTGCCAAAAATGTGGCAAGTATGTCGGGGTCGAGGACGATGAATCGGCAAATCAATGGTCTTTGCCATTCAAGCCACGAAGTCGGTGGGCTCGGATAAGGGAGGAGACCTCTCTTTCGTTTCCGAATCCGGCGTAGTTACCAGCTGTTTCGAATCCGAAGAAACAGATTCGGAGTCACTTAAATCAGAATCCGAGGACGGATCCGACGAGGATGGATTCGAGGGCTGGTCAACTCAGGATGAATCTGAGGAATGGACCAACCATTGTTTCCCATCGAACCTCAAGGAGAATGCTGGTATCGGAGGCACTGGAATGGAGGTAGAAGACACTCCCCAGTGAGAGGTACACCACTTCTTCTTCGGAGGTTGTTAAGCGAGTGTCAGAGATGGATCCAAGAGCTCCTCGGGACCCATCAAGGCCGTAGCCACGGCCATCGAAACCGAGATGGATGGATCCGAAGCTGGAACGTCAGACGTAGCCGGCAGAGAAACTGCTGTCTCAGTTTCGATGAGCAGATCAACGGATCTGAAGGCTTTGCAGCGGTGACCATCGGGGTGGCGAGGCGTACCTTCTTGCAGTGCTTTTTCTTTTCGGCACAGTCAGCCTCCCGGGCAAATGCTACCAAGTTGGACGGAAGGGAACCAACAGGTTCCTCCAACTTTGCTGCTGGAAGCGGAGAGGAAGCTGCCTTCGAAGCCATGGAAGTTGCCGGTGAATGAGACCAGAGAGAAGCCGCAGGCGAAGTCGAAGTACGGATCGGTGTAAAGATCTCCTTGATAAGACTGATGTTCGGAGGTTGGGACTCAGAGGCTTCATCTTCAGAAGACGAATCCAATGGAGATGACGAAGGCGGACGGAGTTGCTGGAATTTGGGACAATCAGACAGCAGGGGAGCCGAACCCGAGTACTTGGTTTCGACAAAAATGACATCGGAAGATTTCGAATCCGATGAAGATTTCGAAGGCTTAGAAGGTTACCAGTCGAGAGCCGGTAACTTACGGGTTCGGGGCTGTTTAGACGATTTCGAGACCGAAGAGGAAGCCGAAGAAGCCGAAGGAGAAGATTTTGTTTGATCCATCGGCGCTGGACGGAGAGATATCTCTGAAAGGTATGAGTTGAGCCGATTACGGCAGTTTTTGAGTGCTTGCGCAAAAAAACCTCTGCACATGGTACAGGCCTCAGGCTTGTGTGCCTCCCCGAGGCAAAAAAGACACTTGAGATGTCCATCGGTGTGGGGAATTTTCACCCCACAAGAGACATACTTTTTGAACAGAGGCAGGAAGGACATAGAAGAGTCAACGAAATCTCAATTTCTGAAGAAAAAGAGAAAAAAACGCGGAGACTAGCGAAAACACAACCCCTAACCAGTACGGTAAAGAGGAACTGAGGTATTTGGGCTGGAAGGTGCCGTGCATACGCGGTACCGGGGGGAGGAAACTAACAAACTTTCCTATTGCTAGGGAAGTCCGACCTCTAGCGCAGGGGCACTTGGGAAACCCCTCCGTGTGGCTTCACGAAGGCCACAAAGGAGAACAAGCAATGACATTTCAAGCATACAACGTCAAACTTCAGTACATCACACATAAACTTTTAAAACATGGCAAACATGCTTCAGTACAATACAGTATACTTCAGCTCTACATAAATCACGTTTCAACAGGGAAAACATGGCAAACTTCAACTGTTCAACATTTGCACAGTATAGTACATAAACATTTTCAAACAATTTTACCATTTCAAAAAATTAACATTTTTTTTTGGAGGAGGAAGAGGAGGGCAGCACTACAAGGATCTTGCCTTGGCCTTTTCGCCAGGAAGCTGTCCATTGTCTGTTGCCTCTGATGCCTTTTCAGCATCCCTTGGAATTGGGACATGACGGTGGTGTCAAAACTGTCCACTCCTCCCTGGGCCCCAGCCTGATCATCATGGTGCTACTGCACAAAAGTCTTTACCTTTGCCCACATAGGTCACCGTCATGTCCCTCCATCCTCTCACTGACATCCTCCTCAATGACCTCCAGCCCCATGGTCCTCTCCAAGGAAACAATCTCCTGCAACAGTGCTGAGTCCATGTAAAAGAAATAAAAAAGCATGCATGCATAGGAAAAAACTCAGCAACCTACCTCTCCACTGCTTCAGAAATGCACAAAAATATCCAAGTCAAACAAACAAAAAATAAAAAACAAAAAAAAACCACCACTGCAAGTGCAAACACATTCTAAAATGGATTCATATCTCTCCACAAAAACCGCTCCACACCTCCACACTCCATGCCACATGCTACCCACAGACTCCTGGATGTATGAGAACGGCTTTATAAACTTCCCAGGTGCAATGCATCCTGGGGAAACTTTTTCGTATTTTGAAAAAAAAAGGCTAAATTTTCATGAGGCGGGGCATTCCATCTCCACAGACTTTTTTTTCATCACTCGAGTTTTTCGTAACATGAGGCAATCGTATCTCGAGGTACCACTGTATATGTAAGATGGGACAGTGATTGCTAATTTGTCTAAATAATATGATGTAAAGAATAATTTGGGGGCTTTATTGTATAGCATGATCGTTAACTCATTTGGTTTCCCCATCACAAGATTGCTCTATTTGAGACCTACTAGCAAATCTACCTAAGGCTCATGTTTTAAACATGGATCCTCTTAATTCCTTATAACTGAGACTAAATTAACTTGGGGTCAAAGGCTTCTTTTAAAAAGAAATGGAATATGAATTTTGCTCCCCCTTCTGAATCCTACAAATAGGACAGGGCATAAAGAACTGAGTTCTACCCAAACCAAATCCCACAAACTTGGAAAATTTCTACTATTATGGAAGACTTTTTAAAGTATTCAAAAGAATACTTTAAGGCTACCTCCTTGACAATTATAAATACTATTAGAAAGTGATATGAACCAGTGGCATTGCAAGAAGTCGTATTTTCACACAACTGGGAAATACAAACACGTTGAAAGGCCCATTCACTGTAGGACTTTTTTTTTTTAAGAACAAAAGTCTATCCTTTATATTTTGCCTTGTTTACATGTTGAAAACCCGACAGATGAACCAACTTCACAGTCATAGATGGGGTCATATTTTTGGTTAACATCAATGTTTTTTCTCTATTAACCCTTAATCCTGAGATTTTAGAGTAGGCATCTAAAGTCTTTAATAGCTCTGGAACAGAAAGCTGTGGATCTTCCAGAATAACCAGCAGATCATCTGCAAAGGCTTGCACCTTACAGACTTCTCCTTTAATATACAGACCCTGAATTCCTTCGGTATTTCTTATTACATGGAGTAGTATTTCTAAGGATAAAATAAACAACAGGGGGGAGAGCGGACACCCTTACCTAGTGCCTTTATGTATCATAACTGTATCTGTAAAATAGCCATTTACTACAATTCTAGCATTTTGTGTGGAATAAATTTGTTCTATAGCTCTTAGCATTCTATGACCACACTGTAGGTAGTCTAGGAGAGCTGTTAGTAATGACCAGGAGACATTGTCAAAGGCTTTCTCAGCATCAATAAATGTAAGGGCAACTTGCTTCTCAGGGTGGCATTCATAGTATTCCAACACATCCAGAAGAAATCTGACGTTGGATTGGAGATGTCTCTTTGGGAAAAAGCCATTTTGATCATGGCATATCAAGGAGGATAGGATCTTCCGCCATCTATTTGCCAAAATAGTTGCAAAAATTTTGTAATCCACGTTTAGTAAAGCAACTGGCCTGTAGTTTTGAATCTGGTCTCTGGATTTCCCTTCTTTGGGGATCAGAGTTATATGAGATGATCTCCGTGAGTCTGTAATATCTTCACCTTCCAAAATAGGTGTACACAATTTTTTCATACTTCCGGAGACCACTTCAGAGAAGTTCTTGTAAAATTGAGCTGGCAATGAATCAGGACCCGGGGCCTTATGCATTTTTTGGTGGTTTATAGCCTCTGTTATTTCCATCATAGAAATAGGAGTGTTCGTCATAGCTCTCTGTTCTTCAGTGAGTTTTGGAAAGTTGGTTTGTTCTAGATACTGGAATATAGTATCTTTGTTGATTTCTTCTGGCTTGAACAGATTCTGTTAGTACACCTCTATAATTTTTTGAATTTGTGACTGATCAGTCTGATTTTTCCCAGTTTTGTCTTTGAGTGTTGGAATAAGTTTTTGAGAATGTGTCTTTTTTAGTTTATAAGCTAGCCACCTGCCTGGTTTATTTGCATTTTCAACAAAATTCATTTTTGCTATTTTGATCTTGTGGGCTATATCTACTGTTCAAATCAAACTGAGTTCATGCCTGCAGTTAGCTGAATCCTTATTCAGCTGCTCGTTCTGTGGATCTAGGATTAGGTCCTTTTCGAGCTTTTTCATCATATTGAGAATAGACCCGGTTTTCTTCTTTCTCTCTTTATTCCGTTTTGCCATATATTGAATAACAAAGCCTCTAAAGTAGGGCTTTGGGGCATCCCATACAGTTTTCAGTGGAACACGTGAGCAGAGGCTTTTGCCATTGCTTCCATTTTAAAGCCT
>JAHTLZ010000209.1:1719576-1787485 GCA_023846285.1 Phrynocephalus versicolor | reverse complement strand
AAGGAGGGGTTTCAGATTCCTTTACAAATTTCTGGGAACACGTGAGCGGCGCGCGCGTGATGGCGCGTGCCACAAAAAAAAAGGAAACAAGGGGAAAAAAATTAAAAATATTTGTATAAAAAGAGAAGAGGAGAAAGGCATATACCTTAATAAATTAAAAATATTGAGTTATAAGTAACTCACCTTATTTAGTCAAGATGGAGGGTCACGGGGCTGATGTAGTTACTTGTATCATCTGCGGCATGTTTGTTTTTTTGCCAAAACAACTGCCAGCTTACACATGCTCAAAGTGCAAGCTAGTAGCCCTCTTAGAGGACAAGGTCAGGCAGCTGGAGGCCTGTGTTTCTAATCTTCGCAAGGTGAGGAACAGGAGGGTTTTTTGCAGGAAGCAGATAAAAACTTTGCCAACACAGGGGACAGGGGTAATCTCAATCAGGACGAGGGCATTTCACAAATACAGGAGACAGACACTTGGAAGAATGTCACAGTCAGAAAGGGAAGAACTAGGAAACAGACAGAAAGTTTGCAGTTGCAAAATAGATTCCAACCTCTCTCCCTTATCGACCAGGAGAAGGAACTGCACCAAGAGCAGCCTCAAGACCTTGCACAAAGGAATCCAAACCCTGCAGCTCACCAGGAGGCATCTACCAAGCCTTGGAGGAGGCGGGTGGTGGTGGTTGGGGATTCCTTGCTTAGAGGAACAGAAGCGGTCATCTGCAGGCCAGACAAAATGAACAGGGAGGTCTGCTGTCTCCCTGGAGCCAAGATTCAGGATGTAACTGAGAGACTGACGAGACTCATCAAGCCCTCTGATTCTAACCCCTTTCTCTTGGTCCATGTAGGAACTAATGATACTTCCAAACGCAGCTTTCAGGATATCGCAGAAACGTACAAAGACTTGGGTGAAGGACTTGGGTGGGCAGGTGGTAATCTCATCTATCCTCCCTGTAGAAGGACGTGGCCCACGAAGGGAAATAACAATAGTGGAAGTTAACAATTGGCTTCGGAGATGGTGCCAGCAGGAACGATTCAGATTCTTGGACCATGGTTTGCTTTTTTATTCAGAGGGGATATTGGGCCAGGATGGGGTGCACCTCACCAATGCTGGTAGGAATCTCTTTGCCAAGAGGATTGCAGATTTAATAAGAAGAGCTTTAAACTGAGTTTGCAGGGGGAGGGAGAACATTCTCTTAACAGCAGAGATCCAGAAGGGGTTGCGGAGACTAGCCCAAACGTTGCAATAGGAGCAGGACAAGAAGTAGTGCAGACCATCAGTGCGAGAAAAAACAGGTTAAGCAAATGATATGTAAGAAGCACACACAGCCTAAAATGTCTCTACACCAATGCACAGAGCATGGGGAACAAACAAGAGGAGCTGGAACTCCTAATACAGCAAAATAAATATGACATAATTGGCATCACTGAAACATGGTGGGATGAGACGTATGATTGGAATGTAGTCATTGTAGGGTATAGCCTGTTTCAAAGGAATAGGACAAGTAAGAAAGGAGGAGGTGTAGCTTTATATATTAAGGACATTTATACTGCTGAAGAAATACAAGATAAACAGCAGAGGAACCATGTTGAGAGTATTTGGGTGAAAATCAGGGGTGAAAAAACTAGGAGGGATGTCACTGTGGGGGTATATTATAGACCCCCAAGCCAGTCGGAGGAGTGGGATGATGCCTTCTTTGAGCAGATGGCCACACAGTCAAAAGGGAGAGATGTAGTACTAATGGGAGATTTTAATTATCCTGATATATGCTGGCAATCCAACTCAGCTAAGAATGCAAGGTCTAACAAATTCCTTACTGCCCTTGCAGACAATTTCATGGCCCAGAAGGTAGAGGAGGCAACAAGAGGCAAAACCATTTTAGATCTGGTCATAACCAATAAGGAGGACCTCGTAAATGGGGTCGAAGTGGTGGGATCATTAGGTAAAAGTGACCATGCCCTCTTGGAATTTGTTATACAGTTGGAAGGTGAAGTTAAGCATAGTCAGACAAGAATTCTGGACTTTAAGAAAGCCAATTTTTGTAAACTTAGGGAATTATTGGCTGTGATTCCATGGACCGACACACTGAAAGAGAAGGGAGTCCAAGATGGATGGGAGTTCCTTAAAAGCGAGATATTAAAGGCACAATTTAAAACTGTTCCTACAAGAAGAAAATATAGGAGAGGTCTAAAGAAACCGCAATGGTTTACTAAAGAACTTTCAACTCAGCTAACTATAAAGAAAAACAAGTACAAGGAATGGAAAAATGGGAAATGCACCAAAGAGGAATATAAGCAAACAGCTAATATATGCAGGGGGATGGTAAAAAAAGCTAAAGCGCAAAATGAACTTAGACTTGCCAGAGACATTAAAGATAATAAAAAAGGTTTCTTTAGTTATGTCCGCAGCAAAAGGAAAAATAAGGAAATGATAGGCTCTCTGCGTGGCGATAATAACCAGTTACTAACAGGAGATAAGGAAAAGGCAGAACTATTCAACACCTTCTTTGCCTCTGTTTTCTCCAAAAAGGAAGAAAGAGATCCACTGGGACAAAGACTAGATGAGGTAGGATGGAAATTACAACAAAGAATAGGTAGAGAGCTGGTGCAGGAACACCTGGAAACATTAAATGAATTTAAGTCTCCGGGGCCAGATGAATTACACCCAAGGATACTAAAAGAACTGGCGGAAGTAATTTCAGAACCATTGGCAATAATATTTGAGAAGTCCTGGAGAACAGGGGAAGTCCCCATCAACTGGAGGAGGGCTAATGTTGTCCCTGTCTTCAAAAGGGGGGGGAAGAGGACCCAAATAATTACCGCCCAGTCAGCTTGACTTCAATTCCCGGAAAGATCCTAGAGCAGATTATTAAACAGTCAGTCTGCAATTATTTAACAAACAATGCTGTCATTACAAGAAGTCAACATGGGTTTCTTAAAAACAAGTCATGCCAGACTAATTTGATCTCTTTCTTTGATAGAATTACAGGCCTGGTGGATGAGGGGAATGCTGTGGATATTGCTTATCTGGACTTTACTAAGGCGTTCGATAAGGTTCCCCATGGTATTCTTGCTAAGAAGTTAATAGAAAGTGGGATAGATAGTGCAACTGTTAGGTGGATTAGTAATTGGTTGACTAATCGCACCCAAAGGGTGATCATAAATGGCCTCTCTTCAGCTTGGAGAGACGTGACCAGTGGGGTGCCCCAGGGTTCTGTTCTGGGTCCAGTGCTGTTCAATATCTTTATTAATGACTTGGAGGAGGGAATAGAGAGTATGCTAATTAAATTTGCAGATGATACCAAATTGGGAGGGGCTGCAAATTCCCTAGAGGATAGGATGAAAATCCAAAAGGACCTGGACATATTAGAATGCTGCGCCAAAGCTAACGGAATGGATTTCAACAGAGGGAAATGTAGGGTACTGCATTTAGGTAAAAAAAATGAATTGCACAAATATAAGATGGGGGATACTTGGCTGGAGGATAGTACCTGTTTAAGGGATCTGGGAGTCTTGGTGGACCACAAATTGAACATGAGTCAGCAGTGTGATGCGGCAGCCAGGAAAGCCAATGCAATTCTTGGTTGCATCAACAGAACCATAGTGTCTAGATCAAGGGAAGTGTTAGTCCCACTCTATTCTGCTCTTGTCAGACCCCACCTGGAGTACTGTGTCCAGTTCTGTGCACCACAGTTTAAAAAGGATGTTGACAACCTCGAGCGGGTGCAGAGGAGGGCGACCAGGATGGTTGAGGGTGTGGAGGAAATGTCTTATGAGGAACGGCTTAGGGAACTGGGAATGTTTAGCCTCTCTAAAAGAAGGCTGAGGGGGGATATGATAGCTATGTTTAAATATTTGAAATGATGTCATATTGAAGAGGGAACAGGTTTGTTTTCCATGGCTTCAGAGACTAGGACTCGGGGCAATGGTTTCAAACTACAGGAAAAGAGATTCCATTTGAACATTAGGAAGAACTTCATGACAGTTAGAGCTGTTCGGCAGTGGAATATGCTGCCACAAGGGGTGGTGGAGTCTCCTTCTTTGGAGGTTTTTAAGCAGAGGCTGGATGGCCATCTGTCGGAAATATTGTGATGGGGTTCCTGCATGGCAGGGGGTTGGACTAGATGGCCCTTGAGGTCTCTTCGAACTCTATGATTCTATGATTCTGGTCGCAGTTTGATTGTCGCTTGGGTCTTCACCCTCAGAGGTAGATGAAGAGGGGGAGGTTGGGGAGAACCCCAACTTCTCTGCATTTTTCTCTGCGAAAATTCTTGCTTTCTTGTAAGAACTGATTTTCTGTATTTTCCCTTCCCACTGGAAGGTCGGGCCCTCTGGGTAAATCCACTTGTATCTTATATCGTGCTTAAGCAGGAGTCTAGTAAGAAACGTGTACTCTTTCCGTGACTGGCGAACCGCCCAGGGGACATCTTTCAGTATTGTCAATTTAGATTCATTGATTTTCACCTCTTGATCGCAGACAGCTTTCAGGATACGTCCCTGGTATATTTCCTCACTAGTTTAACAATTACCTCTGGAGGAAGCTTGTTTCTCCTAGTATAGGCTGTATGTTGGCGATAGATCATGTCTACCTCACAGAGGAGTTCTTCCACGGGTATCTCCAATAGGGAGGCCAGACATTCACCAACAAGGTTGTAGATGTTCTCATCTTTGTCAAAGGTAAGACCTTGTATCCTTAAGATTTTCGATGAGTATTCCACTTCTTGCATAAGTACTTGTCTGCTGGTAGATTCCATTGTTGACTCCACTTCTTCAAGGTGATAGTCTGTAACCCCCATATTGTCCTCCAGAGCCTGCAGCCTCCCACAGAAGGAATGCATTCTGCCATCAAATTTGGCAAATCCTTCTTTTATTTTGGCTCTTATGCTAGAGAAAGCTGAATTTTGATCCGAGATAAACTTGGCCTGGCTCATGCTTAATTGCCTGAGCATATCTAAGACCTGATTGGTCTGGCCAGGTTGAGTTTGAGCCATAACTGGGGGAGAGAGATGTACCAAGGTGGAGGAAACGTTTTTTTTTTTTGTTGTTGTTGTAAAGGCATTTGACCTGTTTTGCTCATTGCTAGAAATAGTGTAATTTTCCCCCCCAAAAAAACAACTGCTAAGCCAGGAAAATCCAGTAGATGACGCGCTGTGTTCACATTAGGACCAGCTTGTAGCTTATGGAAGCGAAAGTGAAATAAAAGTAGAGCTTTGTTATTGCTTATTTATCTGCCTTTGTGGGGAGAAAAGTAGATTGCAGCCTCTCCCGCTGGCAGAATGAGAGAAAAAAAGGCAGAAAAGCATTTAGCAGCGGCAAGAGTTCTTTTTTGGTGAGTCTTTTGCTTGATTGTATATCTTAATAGGGGCTATTAGATGGAAAAGCCACTCACTTGTGTGGGGGGAGGGCAGCTTCCTCACCATCTGGTTCTTCCTCACGATCTCCAGTGCTCAAAGATAACTATGTCAGTGTGATAAAAGCAATTAAAGCAGACTTGGAAATCTGGTCAAGACTTCAGCTTTCACTAATGGGTAGAATTGCTGCGATTAAAATGACTGTCCTACCCAAATTGCTTTTTCTACTTCAATGCTTACCTATATTACCTAATTTTAAGATTATTTCTGACCTGGAAAAATATATGGGTGTTTATATGGCAAAAGAAGAAAGCAAGGATTAGAAATGTCTATTTACAAGATAGAACTAAAGTTGGTGGTTCCGCCCTACCCAATTTAATATTGTATTATAAAGCAGCAGCTATGATTTGGGTCAAAGACTGGATTTTAATGACAAATAACAGAATATTACAGCTCGAAGGTCACGATCTGGACAAGGGTTGGCACCATTACTTATAGCTTAAGGGTAACATACCTACTCTCTTCAAAAAAACACTGGATAAGGAATGCGTTAATTAAAATATGGTTATCCATAAAAATCAGTTTTATGTCAAAACTCCAATGTGCCTATCTCCATTAGGAGAGATAACTGGTCCCCATACAAGTGCAACCCTTAAATTCTTAACCTATAGACAACTTTTGAATGCTGATCGCTCCTTGAAGCCACTTACTCAATTAGTATCTGAAGGTTGGAAAATAGATTGGTGGAATTACCAACAAATATATTCACATTTCAAAAATCTCATTAAAAGGGTGGTTTTATGACTAATGATACTTCACTTGACAAAATATTATTCTCTGGTAATACAAAGCTCCTTAGTAAATTCTATAGTATTTTGTTAAATGAGAAATCGATTGATACACTGGTAAAAGATAATATGATAAGATGGGCAGAAAACTTTGGCTATTATATTCACTTAAGTAAATGGGACTCCTTGTGGAACACAGTAAAACTTTTTAAGTTGATATCCTTTAAGGAAAATTGTTATAAGATGTTTTACAGATGGCGTTCTTCACCTCACCGCTTATCTAAGATGTACAATTGCTCACCTAGATGTTGGAAATGTAAACACGATAGCGGTATTTTCTACCACATGTGGTAGACATGTAAAGAGGTAAACATATATTGGAGAATGGTAAAACTAGTTATAGAGAGATCTTTGAAGATTGAGTTAGAGCTTCGACCAGAACTTTTCCTATTAAATATAATAGACATAAATATTTCTTTTTGATCAAAAATATATACTCCATCATGTAATAGTTGCAGCAAGGATATTATATGCGAAATTTTGGAAACAACCTGAAGCGCCTACTGAGAGAAATCTTCATGACAAAATAAGAGAATGTATCAAAATTGACAGGCTTTCTGGATTCCTGAAGGGAGAATATGAAGAAATCTCCAAAAGAAGATGGCAAGAAGTAGTTAACCTACTAACACTTTGATAATATTTTGTGGTATCCTGTTATGTATAATCGCTATCTTTTGGCTTGATGTATTCAATGTAACTTTTTATTCTGTACCCCTTTTTCCTCCTTTCCCCTTCCTCTTCCCCCTAAAATCAATAAAACTCTTTAATAGCAAAAAAGTCTATCCTTTGAACACTTTCATCCCAAGCATTATAACCAAAAATTAAACAGATTTCTTATAGTAGGAATTTCAGGTAAAATTCAAAGAAAAACAAAACAAAATAAAATGACACAAACATGTGGCACCTTAAAGACTAACTTTCATATTTTAATGTAACGTTTCGTTCACATGTGAACTTCTTCAGACATATGTAGCAGCAGAATGAGGTGTAAGATATATGAGCAAATATTCATGGGCTGTAGATGATATGATAGGCTGTAGCAAATAGCGGTGGGGGGTGTATGGTTGAGGGGAGGGAGAAGGAGGGTGGAGAAAAGGAGGGACGGTTAGTAGAACTGGTAAGAATCATTAAATGTTGAGTTAGAGCTGTATAATTTATGGTTTTATGGCTCACACCAGCCGATGTTATCTTAAACTGTGAGAATTAAATTCCTCAAGTGAGAGGAACCAGATCTGGTCAGGGGGGGTCAGAGAGGTAGAAAAGACAGGGTGGGGGGCAGAGAAAGAATGGAAATTTTTAAGTTTTTACCTTACAGTCCATGAGAAAGTGGCAATCTGGTAATATTACATTTGATAATGACTCAAGAACCCCCGACTAATGTTCAATCCCTTATTGTGTGTGTCCATCATGGATATAAATCTTATTTCAGCTGTTTCCCTTTGTATTCTTGATTTGTAGTGATTCTGTTCCAAAACAGTAACTTTCAGGTCCTTCAAGGAGTGTCCAGGTAAACTGAAGTGGTTTGAGACAGGTTTCTATGTATCTTGGTTTCTTATGTCAAACTTGTGTCCATTGATGCACTTTCTTAGAGATTGTCCTGTTTGTCCAATGTAGAGAGCAGAAGGGCATTGCTGGCAAAAGATGGCATAGATCACATTAGTTGAAGAGCAGGTGAAGTTGCCCTTGATACTGTATTCAACATTGTTGGGTCCTGTGATTGTGTTGCCTGAGTAGATGTGTGGGCAATGTTAATAACAACTGCTTTCATAAATGGACTGATATGAGACAGAGGACTGTAGGTCTATCTTTCATGTTGGCATTTTTAATATAAAAGATAACACATAAAAACTGAAATTGGTTTCCCTAGTGTAGAAACAAATAAGTTTCCATACTATTTCATCAACTTCCAAATGTAGTTTTGCTGTTTAATTAAAATTTCTTCACTGACAACACTCCATCAAGATAAGAGTTTCGCTATATAAAGGACTTGTATGGCTTGTACGTTAGTTTTCAGAGGCGTAATTCTGGCATTTCAGTTCAGCCAAACAATCACTGCTACATATAATTACTTGTATTCAACTGTACATTGGATAAAGGAGCAGTCAAACATGTTAAAGTACCAACTATTCTTTGGCTGCAAATAGTACACAAAAATTGTGGGTAAAGACTTGGCACTCCAGAGGAGTAGCAGCAGCTGCGCAGAGCTTCCTTTGGACCCATTCTTAGCACCTGAAGATTAGCCTACTCTGGCCCTATGCACTGGCTTAACAACAAATTCAGCTTGCTTGTACCTGTGGGTGTATTGTTTTAGTTTTTGTGTTCTCTCAGTTCATTGGGAACTATTCTAAAGATCACATCATCCAATATCAGAAGTATACATCTTAAAAATTAATAAACATTAGCTCAAATTCTATTATGCAGCCCACATTACTGCCATAAATCTAGAAATCTACATCAGCATCATCTGCCTGCTGAGAAGCACAACCCAGCAAGGAACAAATTATTTCTATAGCCATTTATTAACTTATGAAAATTAGCTTCCAAATGGAAAAACCTGCACAATAGGATTACAGCCACTGTCAAGGAGAAAGCCAAGTATGCATTCTGTCCCATCCCCCTGATCTTAAATTAGACTAGCTTATGTGACAAAGTTACAAGGATACTGGGACATAAAATTCACTGACTATCAGTTAGTATTAATAAAACATGCAATGATTACTAATGCTCAAAAGATACTAGGATACAACTGGGGCCCCATTTAAAAGTTTCACAGATGTGCAGTAGCCTGCATATCTTCCCTGAAAGCTGTCAGGGAAAAGTCTATCAAAATGTCTATGAAGATTCTGTCATCCAGGTGAGTTTATCTGGAAGTTGAGTCATGGCAACTGGACTTTTTTCTTAAGAGATTGAAACGTTTTGCTACTCATCCAAGCAGCTTCATCATTCTGAGGAAAGTTAGTGGCAAGTCCTCCATTTTATAGTTCACCTTGAATTTGCATCACCCTTGTCTGAATAGGCTCTTAAGTTGGACATGGCCTAGGCTACAGTGCATGAAAATCCCACCTACACAACCTTTCCCAATAGCCATTAAGTATGAATAGTTAACTATGGCCTTGCTGGTGGAGGTGTGAAACGCCTCTGATTTGTCTGGGGATTGATGAAAGGACATCTTGATAAGTAGCAGAGAGGGGTTTTCAATACACACATGAATAGCTTCCCGGACCCCCCTCTTGAACCCCCATCTTCTCTGTCTAATATGTGTACATCCTCATCATTGAATGAGTGTCTTTTGTCCTTCAAATGGAGGTACACTCCTGATTCTGGTCCCAAGCTGTTGCCTCTCCTGTGTTGGGCCATTCTCCTGTTTAATGGCTGTTTAGTTTCTCCACTGTAGAGGTCTGTACACTCCTCATTGCACTGGATCACATATACTATATTGCTCCTTTTATGTTTTGGTGTTGGGTCCTTTGGGTGCATGAGTTAGTGTCCTTATGGGTTTGAAGTAAACAGGGATGCAGTGTTCACCAGAAATCCTTTTAAGCTTTTCAGACACTCCAGTTGTGTAAGGGATGACCAGGTTCTTCCATTGGCTCTCGGTCTCAGGCTGATCCCTTATTCTTCTGGATCGGAACACTGCTTTGTTGAAGGCCCGCTTTGGATATCCACAAGCCTAAAGTGCTGTCTTCAAGTACCTGTCTTCCTTCCTCTTGCCTTCTGTGGAGGTGGGGATACTCTCTGCTCTATGGTTTAGAGTCCTGATGACTCCTAATTTGTGTTGTAATGAATGGTGGGAGTCAAATATTAAGTACTGATCTGTGTGGGTGGGTTTCCTGTAAGCTTTTCCCCCCATGCCATGGTTGAGTCTGATGATGACTGCACAATCCAGGAAGGCCAGCCTTTTTTCTTGGGTGTCTTCCCTAGTAAACTTAATATTTGGATCTATCAAATGTGCTTTCATCTGGGGTTGGAAATGGTTTATTGGATTGCACTCCCATATGCCACACCATTTGTTATGATGGCTAGTCTAACGACATCTGAATTGCTTCTAACCCGTCCGAAATAGACAAGCCTATTTCCTCAGATCCCGTTTTTCCTTTGGGACACTGAGAAACCATTTATATCATGCAGTTTCCTGGTGATTCAGCTCCTAAATAGGTCAAGACTTGCTCTGCTTAAACAACAACATATTATGACCTCAGTGGGCAGTTTCAAATAATTACTCATTGGCTGAAATTTGCTTCATGTACCGTAACTACGCTTGTGTAAGGCTGATGTCACCAGCAAAGGTGATTTTTTTGAAGTTAACCATTTGCTGCTTCTGTCCCATGGCTCCCAGAATTCTGCAATCCCTTTCATTTTTGGAAAGCTGTGGCTGCTATGGGGTGGTAGCAAAAAGTCTTTATCAAAAAAACTACCCTAATGCCATCCTGGCATTGGCAATTTTCAGTAAAAAAAATCTCTGCTCATCCCACAGCTTCCCAATGATGAAAGGGGCTGCACAGGAACCATAACAACCTCAAGACAAGTAGCAATTGCTTGATTTCCAAAACAATCACACATGCTGATGTGAAAACCACATGGGTGTAAGTTGCACAAAAGAATGTCAGCATCTAAATGGGCTAGAGCAGGCATGTCCAAAGTCAGGCCTGGGGACCAAATGCAGCCTGTTTTCAAATTCTGAGTGGCCCGCAGCCTTTTCTTCCACCTTGCTCAGCCTGTCACACATCCCTGCCAGCAGGCCCCTCCCCATACTGGATGGAGACATCAGCTTGCAGTTTTACGGTTTGCCTGCCCTCTATGCCACTGTTAGCCTACCCACCCCCTCCCAGGGCCCGTTGCTGCAGGGTCCTCCCTGCCTCCTTGCATGTTCTAGAGGCTTGTTCAAAGTCCAACCCAGGGGGGCCAAATGTGGCTGAATGGTCGGCCCCCAAACGTTTTCATCTCCCCAAATCTGGCCCTTCTTGCAAAAAGTTTGGACACCCCTGGGCTATAGGCTCTCCCAACACATTTGCTCTGCAGATTTTGTACACGGGTATTCATGCATTTAAACCTGTAAAGAAAGTAGTCAGTGTTATACACTCACCCTCTCACTTTTCACTGACCCAGTAACATCATCATCATTGAGATGGCGCTTGAATTTTGGAGGCATCTTTTCATAGATATGTTATTTTTCTTTGTCCAAAATGAGAAAGGAAAATCGAGCTGCCTAGGAGAAGTTGAAAAAATAAGACACCAATTATGTGTGGTTTATTTAACAATCAAATGGTAAAGATACACAGTCTAATAAACATCGTCTCAAAATAAAAAATTTAATTCAAATGGATGGAATCTTTGAAATATCAGATCCTTTTAAAACAAGCATTAGATCATACAAGAATTATTTTATATTTAAAACTATATAATTAAAAATATTTAAGATAAGTAATAATTTAAGACTAAACTTTAAAGTGTATCTCCCTTCTAGAAACAGTATGAGTATCAATGAATTTTGTTTTGGTTTTTAAATCTTTTAATATCAAATATGTGTAAATGAAACTTTTAATAACGGCAAAGAGGATTTTAAAATATTACTGTAATCACTATGGTCATTTGACTAAAAGATGATGCAGTAAAGAAAGTTTTTAAGTAATATTTCTTCTCCAACAAGTAAGATAATGGGTAGCAATTCTTCTATCATGACTAATGGGTGGTAACAAAGGTCACTAGCTCTTTCAAGAATGTGAAATAGAAAGCCATTTTAGTATCACTCTACAGTGGTATGCAAATATGCAGACTGATGTCTGCTAAACTTGCATTCTACGATACTCATACTGTAACATATTCACCATATACTGTATTTGAACAGTTCTTTAAAAAAAACACTCTTGGCAGTGAAAATGTCATACAAGCTAATTATTAGGCGGTGCTCTATTGGATGATCCATGACCTCAGAGTTTCAGTCAGACGGGGATGAACTATAATTGGTTTCACCCTTTTTTAGATCTAAGATTGAAGTCATCTATATGGCAGTAAGTCATACTGAGATGTCCAATAAATTGTACTGCCTGGTTAAACTGAATCAATTTCAGCCTATGTCACCTGATGATATGGACAAGGTGCTTTGCACACTAAGTTCATCATGCCCCTCTCAATTAGGCACATGTCCATCTTGGTCCCGTACATGACTCCCTGCTTGAAGGAGACAACGATCCAGCCAATTCTTAATAAGAACAATTTGGTGATGAACAATTTAAACGACTTGTATCCTCTCACCAACATATTGTTCATGGGACAGTTGACTGAAAAGGTGGTAGCTAACCAGCTAGAAACATTCTTGAAGGACATAGTTCTAAAACTGACAACGAAGAAACAGCCCGAGTTTTTGTATACCTTGGTTCAACCAACAATCCAAATGGACCACAGTTAATAAACTGAGACTTGGTAGGGTAGCAATGAAGGAATGAGAAAATATAATCAAGGATGTAGAGTCTGGAGACTAAGACTAAATTCATCCACTCTCATATTTCCGATCACGATGTATGTGAGTGAAAGCTGGACCCTGAAGAAAGCCCAAAGGAAAACAAATGGACTCCCGTGAAACAGGATGCTAGCAGGAGACTGCAGAGAAACAAACAAGTGGGTCTCAGATGAAATCAAGGCAAAGGTGATGAAACGGGGCTGCCCTATTTTGGGTACATCGTGAGAAAGCACGATTCTCAGGAAAAGACAATCATGCTGGGAAAGACTGAAGGCAGCAGGAAAAGAAGAAGGCCAAATGTGAAACACAGACGGACTCCCTTCCGTTTAGAAGAAGAGCCGAGCAGAGCTGTTGAGGAGAGGACGTGTTGGGGGGGAGGGGGCGGCGGGGGGGTTGTGTGTCTCTCATTCACAGGGGCGCCTTGACGGGCACCCTCCTCCCGCCCGCCTCTTTTGCAAAAGGCCAACCGCGCTAGGCCTCCCCCCCCCGACCTCGCCAGGTGGCTCCCATCTCAGCCCCTGAGGAGCGCCAAGGCCGCGACCTCCTCCTCCGCCTCCTTCAGGGTGGGGGTGGGGGGAGGCCCCGCCAGCGCTCTTCGACCCCTTCGGCGCCCCCCTCACTGCCGTGGCCCTTCCTCTCCCCTCCCCCGCCGCCCCTTCCTCGCCTCCTCTCGGCCCCGCCCCGCCCCCCCCACCAGCCGAGCTCGGGGCTTTCCCAGGCGGCCGCCGGGCGGCCTGCCCCTCCCGACCCAGCCTGGCTACCACGAAGCCGCCGGCCGCGGGCCTCCAAGGCGCCCTCCCAGAAGGATCCCCCCCCCGGCCCGCCCTCACCTGCTTCCCGAGCGGAGCCGGCGCGGAAATGGCCGGCGCGGCCGGGAGGGGGGGTGGGGGGCGGGGCTGCCGTCGTCGCCTGGGCCGCCATCGATGGCTCGGCGCTCTCCGGCCTGGGAGGCGGAGGGGGGGCGGCGCCCTGGCGACGCGAGGCGCTTCCGGTCCGCCTGCCCTCCGCCGCCCCCCCCCCAAGGGATAGAGGGTTTCCCTGGCGAGGCTCTTGGCCTCCTAAAGGAGGGAGCGAGCACAGCGGGGTGGGGGGGAGGGGGTGGGGGGGAGGTCGGGCGAAGCACAAAGCGGGGGGGGGGGGCAGGAAAAGGAGAAAATGGCCTCGGAACTAAGAAGGCTGAACATTTCAATGCTCTGGGAAAAGAGGCCGAAACAAGAACTACTACTGGGGGGGGGTGTAAGAACTCAATGTTACCTCGGCTTTTACTCCCCCCCCTTCTATCTCGCCGTCCGTTGTAGCCCCCACAAGTTTACACACAACATCTTTTTTAAAAAGAGCGGTGTAGCTGAAAGTAGGTGCCGTCGTATGTAAAGGTAGACTGTCAGCTTCCAGCTATTCTAGAGGATAAAGGAACTATAAACAAAACAAGTGTTTGTTTTTCTAATTGGTGTAGTATTCACAATTTTCTTCCTATGTGTAGCCTAGAGATGTGAAGGCCTGATTTAAAAAAATGAAAAAATTCAGAAAAAAAAATCCTTTTTTTCCTGAAGTCTTTTTGTTTGTTGTTTTTTACTAAAATGTGGAAAAAGAAAAAAAAAGAAAAAATAATTATGGAATGTTTTATTTTAACATGATGAATAAAATATTTTAAAACAGAGTGTTCAAATATTTTCCAAATAATTTCTAAAAATCATCACTGAAACTTAGTCCAACTCCCTTCTATACATTTCTCCCCTCTTCAATTCTTTTTATGAGAATGAGGTTTTTATTTTATTTTTATTTAATACTGTGGAGAGAAAATATGAATAATTGTTAATTCTGGATTTTTAAACGTTGTTTTATAGAGGGTTTTTTTTGTTCGACATAAACTAGTAAACAATTCAGGAGATTGTTACTCTATTTGTTACTTACAATTACAAATAAATATTATTTAAAAAGTAAATTGTAATAATTGTTTGGATACACTATATTTTAGCATGCTAGTTGTGATAATTTTATGCCAAGTCAAACTGTCCATATTCATATTTTATGTTCCTAAAGTGAGATACAGTGGACCCTTGTATAACAGCTTGTATAACATAAAATTTGTACAACATAAAAAATTCCAGAGATAGGGGAAATTTGCTTAACATAATCGCATATGGGGAAAATCCGTACAACATAAAAATGGGATTACTCCATTTTCAATGCATTCCTATGGGAATTTGTATAAAGGAAAATTTGCTTAACATAATTTCATTTGGAACAAATTAATTCCTTTATACTAGGTACCACTGTAATGACTTTCAAGCTGTAAAAGGGGGGTGAGTGCTAATGTGTTTTTTTCAATTTTTCAAAAAAAAATTCCTCCCCCCCTCCGAAAATAGTTTTTTTCCAAGTTTCAAAATTTCCAGAAATTATACATCTCTAGACTAGCCCAGGTATAGTGATGTGACATGTTGCCTCCACTTGAAAATAAATTGTCCCTTCACTTGTTGTTTAGTCGTTCAGTCGTGTCCGACTCTTCATGACCCCATGGACCAGAGCTCGCCAGGCCTTCCTATCCTCCACTGCCTCCCAGAGTTTTGTTAAATTAATATTGGTTGCATCGATGACACCGTCCAACCATCTCATTCTCTGCCGTCCTCTTTTCCTTTTGCCTTCAATCTTTCCCAACATCAGGGACTTTTCCAAGGAGTCCTCTCTTCTCATGAGGTGGCCAAAGTACTGGAGCCTCAGCTTCAAAATCTGTCCTTCCAGTGGACATTTGAAGTAGCAAAAAGATGTATTATCTTGAGTATAGCTTTCCCTTTGTTACTTGGGCAGATCTTTTAGTGACATAACTTCAGTTTTGTTGGTGAAGAAAGAAGAAAACTTATATGACAGAGAGAGATTACAAGAGAGGATATAGGAGTGATGGCATTGGAAAGCAACTATTCTTGCCAGAGCTCAGCATGCCAGGTAAAGTCTCAGGAAAGTCCTAGGCTTCCCAGGTATAAGAGCCGGGAGAAGAAAGTGGTTTTAAAGTTTGGGCACCAATCTCCAACGATTTCCAACTGGTGCTAGGCTCAGTGCTTGCTTTACATAGTTGTGCTTCCTTTGGTGCTGGTGAACTGAAAGCCAGAGAGGAGATGGCTGGAAAGATATGGTGGGTGCATGCATTGAGTGCCATCATGTGATCTGAAGCAAGACAAGGAGTGCTAGTGTCATGATTCAGAAAGCTTTTTTCTACAAACCATGCCTGTCTATTTCTTTCTTACTTACGGTTTTATAGAGTCTTCATTAGTGTCAAGGCACTATTCTGGGTGGTTTAAAATTAATGGCAATGGCAGAGCAAAAGTGTCTTGGTCAACAATAAAACTACTAATGGGTTGTCCGTGAGCCTTCTTCCATAATTCCCAGCACCAGAGGATGTTAGAAAACTACTCTTATGTGTGTAGGGTGGTAATAATGGTAACCACTCACCCTACTGGACTCATACTGCTACTTGCCCATATGCCAAACATTGCTCTTTTCTAGGGCTCTGGGTTGTCATATTATCGAGTCAGCAGGGTTTTATCTAGACTCGGGACCCAATTGCTTAGACTTTCCTTGTGACCACTTTTGCATTCAGGTGGCCCAAAAGGAGTTGTGGCGTCCCTTTCAAAAGCTACATCCCCTGCCTCTCTTGATACCATGGAGACCCACCATTCAGGTTTTGTTCCTGAAATCATAAGGAACGAGAGAGTTCAAACTTGACAATCCTATTAGGAAAAGTTTGGCAGGTTTTAAGATAATGTAGACAGCCAATGCAAGATATTTTGCTGCCTATAATGGAAAAGCAAATGTCCAAGTGTACAGTGCTAAAAGTTATTCTGAAATATAATACAGAAATCCTCAAGAGTTCCCCCCATCCTTGGTTGCCTTTTCATGATACCCAAATTCTGCTGCCTAACTAGAAGGCCAGCTGTACTTCCCTATGATGAGCTGCTGATCTTAAGATACAAGAATAGAGATTGTTCTAAGCCTTGTCCACTCATGCAAAAGAGGCCTAGGTTCAGTGAAGGACTGGGATCTTGTCCTAAATAACTTGCAAAGCCAAGAACCTAACACAACCTATATTTATTTATTTACCTGATTTTTTAAGCTGCCAAGAGGTCTCTGGACAGCAGAAATCCTATATTTGCAGGAAAATTATCATATATTCCAATGTATACACTATTTCCCCCCAAAATCATGACTCTAAAAATTAAGTGTGTGTGTGTGGGGGGTCCATATACACAGAAGTAAGCCTTTCCCTGGGGGTGGGGTGGAAGAGAACTCAAAGTGACTTTGCTGTTTCCCTATCTTTTCGGCAGCTCAGTTTGAGTTCTACATACACATACACACACCTCTGTTTCCCCTTTCCTTTTACCCTCTACTTTTCCAAAATGCCTCTCTTTTTTGTTTGTTTTTGCAGAAATCTGAGTGGAGGCACTTCTTAATGGGCTGTTCAACCTCTGAGGCTTTCCAGGCAGAAAAGACAGATAGTTCAGATTTCTGCAATAACAAAGAAAAGCGTAGAGGGATTTGTTCTTTTTGTTGTTTGGGGGTTCAAAAAGTGTGTGTGTGTGGGGGGGGTGTTCTTGTACAAGGTGGGGTCTTGCAGATGGAAAAATATGGTAATATCTCTCAGTTATACCTGAAATGTTGCTGCTGTAATCAAAGCCACAAAGCAAGATCTGGGCAGAAATGGGTTAAAAGCACAGTCCATACAATGTCTAGAAAATCTGATTGAAATGACTGGAAACTAAGGATCACAGAGGCTTTTGATGGTGAATTACTTTTAACTATCATTCAGGAGCACGACAACACATCTGCACTCTTTCTTTAAAACCTCAACTACAGAAACCATCCATGCAACGGGACCGGACTGTGCTCTGGGAATTGATGAGTGGATTTGCTCTGTGATAACCAGATTATGCTGGATGCAGAAAATTTTGCTTGGCAAATATCTTTCAAATGTATCCAAGCAAGTGGCAGAGAGCATGACTTTTTAGAAAGTTTTACTCAAGCTTCCACCACACCTCACGGGGCTGCTCAGTCCCAGAATAGAATTTATAGTGAAGTCTCACCCATGTTTGCTTACATTCCACAAACCAATTTACCAGTGGACAAGAGCATTTGTAGCATGATCTCTTCCTGTATCCTTAATTCTTTATTCAAGCACCTTGAATACCTCTGGTGACCCTGGTGTAAATCTGGAGCCCCCAGCATTTATCTCAAATGTTCCCTTCTGTAGAACTTTCAGGAATAGTAAAGCTAGAAAAATATATTTAAAGAGTAACTTTATTTCATTTGCAGAAAAGTAAACATTGATCTCATGTTTCAACAAAAGCCACAATATCCCATTGTAGATCCCTGCAGACTAACTGGGACCAGATGTGGTCTTCGTTGAGTTGTTTTGTTGAACAAAATAGCTAGATAGCTCTTTCAGGGCTTTGTATCGATGGGAGATGCAGTTTTTCACAGACTTAGGTAATTCGGCATACCTAGAAAGGTCAGGAAATAATAAAACCACCAAGATAATCCATTAATTTATTGCACCACCATTATATTGATAGTGACGCTTGAGTTAACAAGAATTCTAAGTATCCCACATCTCCCACTGCTGTGCTAGAATATATGTGAGGCATTTTGCACTGGTATCAAAGAAATTAACTATGTATACACACTTTTTACAGGAAGAAGGCACATTTCCTGATTTACATCTCTTTTGGAATTGGAACCTGTGAAGCTACCTTACTACCAAACTGTGTTAAGGGAGCTTTACTATTTAAAGTAACCAGCAAGCAGTTGCTTACGTCTGATCATAGCCCTCCGGCTGGAAGCAAGGATCCCATCCAAAGTCTCGAGGCCCTCTTGGATCGACTATTTGCCCCTGTAAGTTGAAAAATAAATTAAGGGAGGCTTTTCAATGTTAGCTTTACATTTGATGCCTGGCATTGTGTCAAAATAAGTTCTACACAAGTCATGCTGTGACTGTTGACTGTTGTTAATGGCTGTAGAGACAAGCAGGTGCAAGGGGTGCCTATGGCTGCCTTTTTGCATGTACACAACCTTATCTTTGCTTTTAGATGCAAGGTGGCCCTTCTGCCCTCCTTTAGGAAACATGGCTGCTAAAAGAGGAATGTGAATAAGTGTGTGTGCCTGTGCCTGTGTCTGCACACGTGTGCTTGTGTGTGTGTGTGTGTGTGGTGTCGTTACAGTCGTGACCGACTCTTCGTGACTCCATGTCCATGGAGTTTTCTTGGCAGGAATACTGGAGTGCCTTGCCAGTTCCTACTCCAGGTGCCTATAGCACCTGGTATTCCCTGGTGGTCGCCCATCCAAGTACTAACCAGGGCTAACCCTGCTTAGCATCCAAAATCAAGCGAGATCGGATGTGCTTAGGTCATTTAGGCAGCACAACCAGGCACTATGAACAAGCAATCAGGGAGGCTAAAAGATCCTTTGCCTCCCTGAGAACTGGTGGGGCCTTGAATCGCCAGGTGGAATTCTTCTGGGTGGTTCGAGATCTCACAAATCCTGGTCCGCCAGGGCCTCCTCCTAGTGATTTCACTAGTGAGTCTTTTGCAGCCTATTTTAAATCCAAAATTGAGGTCATCCATGCCAGTCTGGTTGCACTGATCTTACCCCCATGTATGGCTGGTGCTGTGCCCCCTTGGTCTCCGCGATTTGTTGAGTTTGGGCCTGTTACTCCATCTGAGGCCTCCAGGGTGCTGGTTCATTGCAGGCCAGTGACCACTGCCTGTCATGGTTTATTAAAATTGCCGGAGGGAGCCATGCCTGAATGGGCTTCATTGATTGCCACTGCCTCCTTCAGAGAGGGGATTTTCCCCTGTCGGCTGAAGGAGACAGTGGTTAAGCCCATTCTCAAAAGACCTGCCTTGGCTGAGGACAATATGGCCAATTATCATCCCATAGCCAACATTCCCTTCTTGGGCAAGGTGGTGGTGCGAGTTGGCGCCATGTGGCTCCAGTCGTTCCTGGAGGAAGACCTTGTCCTGCATCTTTTCCAGTCCGGGTTCAGGCATCGTCATGGGACTGAGACTGCCCTGGTCTACTTGCAGGATGACCTACTGAGGAGGGCTGACAAGGGTTGCTCTACTCTCTTGGTCCTCCTCGATCTGCCAGCAGCCTCTGAGACCGTCGACCACAGTATCCTCCTGGGGAGGCTCTCTGAGGTGGGGATTGCTGGCTCAGCTCCTTCCTTGAGGGCTGAGCTCAGAGAGTGAGCCTGGAGGGAGAGTTGTCATCTCCCTGGACACTCTCTTGTGGGGTGCCTCAGGGCTCGGCTATCTCCCCCATGCTCTTCAACATCTACACGAGGCTGCTGGCTGAGTTCATCCAGAGTTTTGGAGTCAGCTGTCATCAATACGCTGTCCTTCCCTACCTCTGTAATAGAGGCTGACCAGACCCTTGATCACTGCCTGGCTGCAGTTCTGGAGCAGACCAGGACTTATAGGCTTAAACTCAGCCCTGAGAAGACTGAGGTTATGTTTTTTGGGAGGGGTGGGTGGGTACAGTGGCCCTCTCCCCAGTCTCGCTGGGACTGTCCTCCAGCTGGCAGATAGAGTGACGAGTCTAGGCGTCATCCTGGAGTCCCAGGTAGCAGCCGTGTCCAGGTCGGCCTTTTACCATTTTAGGCTTATCACCCAGATTCGCCCATACCTTGATGGGGACTCCCTGAGGACAGCTGTGCAGGTCATGTTGAGGATAGATCATTGCAACGCTCTTTACATGGGGCTTCCCTTGAACCTTGTTTGGCAGTTGCAGCGGGTGCAGAGTGGCCTGTCTGCACTGCTGCGTGTTGCCTCCTGAATAAGGTTCAAGGTATTGGTTTTGGTTTACAAGACCCTCCATGGCTTGGGACCTGGATCGGCAGAGCATAACTCCCAAAGGTCAGTGCTGGTCAGATCCACCAGATCCTCTTGGGTGCTCTCACTTCGAGTGGCCTCCCCCAGGGAGGCTCGTAAGGTTTTCCACATGCAACTGGACCTTCTCAGTGGCCGGCCCAACCATATGGAATAAATTGCCCAGCGAGATCCACCTGGCCCAATCTCTACCAGCCTTTAAGAAAGCTTTGAGAACTTGGCTGTTTAAAGAAGCTTACAGCAATTGTTAGTGTTTGTCCTGTTTGTTGTTCTGTTTATTATTTGTTTTTGGTTTCTTGCCTATTGCCGGGTTCTTTTCCTTTCTTTCTTTTCCTTTCTTTTGTTGTTTATTATTTGGTTTTAACTCGTGTTTTAATAGTATATGTGTTGGTTTTTTGTAACACCCCCCCCGAGTTTCATTCAGGAAAATTGGTTAGGTATATAAATATAAAAATAAATAAATAAAATACAGGAGAGTCTGCCATGTCAAAAGCATCAGGTGCAAAGGGCGAGTGTCTAATTTTTCCTCCCCCAATATTTTCTACCACTGTTTTCCTACCATTTTGGCATATGTTAGTGTTACCACTCCAGGGGAACGGAGCTACCTTTTTCACTTCAAGCCCAGCAAAAAGAGAGAGAAAATACTGTATAGCTATGCCAAACTCTACTGCCAGTGAGGTCCCCACCCCAGGGGAAGTTAGTTACAAAGAAACCAAGAGACTGAGGTCTCCTACAGTGTCCTCATCTGCCATGAACTCACAATGTAGATTTAGGTAAGCTATTAAGTTTTAATTATTTTTATATAGTAGTACCCCATATCCACTGATTCAGTTATCCGTGGTTGGCTGCCAAAATATAATTAAATAATTAAATAAGTCACAGTTGCAAAAGAGTGCTGCAAAGCAAATCGCTGTTGCAAAAAGGTGCTGCATAGTAAGTTACTATCAATTTCTGGGAGTGCTGACAGGATGTTCACTCTTATCTGTGGATTTCAGTATCCACAGGGGGACTAATCCCCTGTAGATACAGGGGTACTGCTTTACATTAGGATTATAATACTGGCCCACTTTGTTGAAATAATTATATGATAATATATGTGAAGCACTTTGGACACTCTGAGCAAGCTATAAAACAGCTGTATATAGCTGCCATTCTGCTGAGAGCTGCCTGCAAGACATAATTGTGGTACAGCCAGGTTGGCACTTCCTACTCCATTATTTACCAATTCAGTTAAACCAAAAGAACTCATACTCACGTAAGTCTGGCCTTTGAATAGCTTCACTGGGTCTTCTGGATTTCCAGTGCTGAAGGCAAAGGTACAGAGGGCATAAGCAGACTTATCTTCAAATCCTGCTAATAGTTTATACAGACCTAAATCACAATAAAAACAATGTCATATCATTTCTTCTTCAGAAGGATTTGCACAACAAGCTAATATTTATGTCAAAATGAAGAAGTCAATATACACAATTTGAAACATGTCCAACTTCCTAAATAAAAACAGTAAAAAAAATTCCTATGTGAATGACTCCTGGGAAAAATATGCACTCTGCTATTATTGCAAGATTCCAGATTCAGTTATTTCTGTCTCCATTCTAGCACTCAAAGTCATATTACAGAAAGCTCCTTTGCCTCATCGTTGCCTTGTCTTTTTAAACTGATAAAGCATCAAGACAATGTACATAGAAAAACACCCACAAAATGAGGTGTTTAAACAGAAAATGAAGGTGATTTCTGCCAAACTAGTATTTTAGCATTAAGTAATTGTACATCTAGGGCAGGGGTGCCCAAACTTTTTTTTAAGGAGGGCCAGATTTGGTGGCTGAGAATGTGTCAGGGGCCGGTTGCTCCCCAACCCTGGCACCCCAGTGCAAGCCCCACCCACTTTCTTTAAAAAAACATGGGTTGAAGGAGGGGGAGGGAGGGGCGGGCCGGCCAGCCGCGGGCCACTCAGAATGGCCTGAGGGGCCGGATTTGCCCCCACCCCACCCCGGGCCGGACTTTGGGCAGGCCTGATCTAGGGGCACAAGGCTTTCCAAAATTCTACTGAATAATAGCTTAAAAGGCAAATTAGTAGAACAGAAAAGGGAATATTGGATTGATAAGAGTACTAGAACTAGAAGCAAATTGAAAATGCTTGCTAACAAGAAGTCTGTCTGCATAGAGAAGAACATCATCACACACTTCAGGAGTATCAGTGAATAGGGAAAGGCCCAATTTACAACAGCATGCAGGAGGCAAAATCAAGGTGAAATTACCTTCAGGTTGTAACTTTTCTAGGAACCATTTTCTGAAATCAAAAGTGAAATACAAATCATTTGCTTCATTATTACAAATATAATACAAAGATTCAAAACGGTATTTGATAAGTAAAATCTAAATAATTTATGCTAAATAACGTTTACAGTATTAGTCATTTACTTTATGTATAGATTTCTTAAGTAGAACACTTTTACTGTATTTATTTATTTATTTATTTATTATGAGATTTGTATCCCGCCCATCTTCCCGTAGAAACTCTGGGCGGCAAACAATGGGCCGATCAATTCAGCCAAGCAACAGAGAATGTAAACACACTTCACAACAAATTAAAAACAAAGTGCGCACCCTAGGCATAAACAAAGGGCTAAACTAAACTTAAACAGATGGCGGCGGAGGGGGGGAAAAAACTAAACTAAGTCACCTAAGGCCTCACGAAACAGCAATGTTTTTAAAGTTCTGTGAAAGGCCGTCAGGGACTCTGCAGAGCGCACTTCGCTCGGAAGATGATTCCACAGAGATGGGCCGGCCACTGAGAAGGCCTGGTTCCTGGTGGAAGTTTTCCAGGCCTCTCTGGGAGTGACTACCCGAAGCCTCTCGAAAGAGCAAGGTTTTTAAAGCTCTGCGAAAGGCTGTCAGGGACTCTGCAGAGCGCACTTCGCAGGGGAGATGATTCCAGAGAGACGGGCCGGCCACCGAGAAGGTCCGGTTCCGGGGGGATGTTTTCCGGGCCTCTCTGGGGGTGACCACCCGAAGCGAGTGCACCCGCAACTGCCGGATTGGACGCTGGGCGATCCGCTCTGTCAGGTAGTCTGGTCCCAAGCCATGGGAGGTTTTATAAACTAAAACCAAGACCTTGAATCTGATCCGAGATGCAACAGGAAGCCAATGCAAGCGAGCCAGGACTGGGGTGATGTGGTCGTGACGGCGCACACCTGCCACCAGCCTGGCTGCCGCATTTTGCACCCGCTGTAGATGCCGGAGGAGAGTCAAGGGCAACCCCATGTAGAGTGCGTTGCAGTAGTCCAGCCTTGAGATCACCAGCACTTGCACTACAGTTCTCAGGGAGTCGCCATCCGGGTAAGGGCGGATCTGGGCAATTTGACAAAGATGGTAAAAAGCGGTTCTAGTCACGGCAGCCACTTGGGCTTCCATAGAAAGGGCCAGATCCAGAACCACACCCAGATTCTGAACCCTGTCTGCCAGCTGGAGGGAAACACCCTTCAGACTGGGGAGGGGGCCTCCATACCCGGACGGGGAACTCCCGAAGAACATCACCTCGGTCTTCTCAGGGCTGAGTTTGAGCCTGCTGGCCCTGGTCCATGCCATGACCGCGTAATAAACACTTTACAATCAGAAAATAATTAAAATGCACAAAAAGAAGAAAAAATAGCAGATACCAATATAATTCAGGAGAGGGATAAAAAGTGAGAGCCAGTGCAGTTGTATAGCAAACAGCGTACTGTATCAGAATCAAGAGGCTTGGACTGAAATCCTGCTTGGCCACGGAAGCCACTGGGTGCGGTGGAGGGTAGCAATAGTAAACCAATTTCTCAACATAGCATGTGAGTCATTCATTCCATGTCATATCAAGCAATGAAAAATCTATTTTGGAACTTGATGTCATGGATTGGTTCATTTTTGGTATATTTGTACATTACCATGAGATGTTTTAAAAATACTTTTTTTCAGATTTTTTTTTGGGTCCACCAATTTCTGAGATATTGCATTTTCAAAATTCCAAAAAAAGAAGCCAAAATTCACTAGCCACTATAAATTCAAATGTCCTTTAGGCTACATGTGAAAGCTATAGACCTGGGACAAGTGTCATTTTAAAGCTTATGAATAAGGCTTTCATTTGATATACAACATGATACAATTGTACATTTTGAAAAAATACATTTAAATAAATATAAAATTTGAATTTTTGGAAAAACATAATTATTTAAAAATTTCAAAAACTCCACACTTAAAGATACATATCTTGTAGAATGTAGCCAATCACTCTGAATTTCAGGATGGTATCTCAATGGTATACAAAACTTAAATTTTCTTGTTGGCAGGGTCAAGGAATTAAATTGATTTAGCCGCAAAGATAGACAAGAATTTCTATACCTAATGATTTAGAACATTTTTTTCTTAGCTAACATGTTGGATGCTTTTGTCATGTCATGCGAGGTTAGCTGGTATTTTCTCACAGAAACATACACAAAATGGTCTTAAGATTTGCATATACAGTATGTAGTCTATGGGACCCCAGAACAAATCATCTGAATTCCCATTATTTCTTATGGAGAAATTTGCTTTAATATAAGGGTGTTTTTGGTTTACAAGCGTGTTTCTGGAACAGACTATGCTCGCAAACCAAGGTATTACTGTATCAGATGCTCTTGGACATGAGTTGGGCAACCGTATTTGTACTTGATTGAAATATACATCTGAGCTGCGTGCGATGAAGAGAAAGGGGAGATGGCTGGAGTGCAGGTGGAGAAAATATCACTGTGAATCTGATCGAACATGGCTTAGAGCCCATTATCGGGCCTATTCCATGGTGATACCGTTGGCGAAAAGTCAATATTTCACCAACCATCCTGCTTCTTCAGAGTGCCATCCAGTGGAGCTGTTTCGGGTGGTCCGGGATCTTCTTCAGTCAGGAGAGGTGGAGGTCCTGACCACTCATCGGCTCACTGTGATGAGTTTGCTGTCCACTTTGAGGAGAAAGCTGCTCAGATTCACAGTGAATTGGACTTCACTATTGGGGCAGAATCAAGGTGTGTGTGTGTGGGTGTGTGTAGGGGTGAATGATGCATTAGATGGAAGGTGTTAGCTTTACACTTTCACTCACCTTCTTTTTACCCACTGACAGACATAAACCTGCTCAGACCCAGCTCAATTCCCACTTATTCCCTTACTTCTTCAAGCCCCCACTGGATTGCTCACTGTTGGGCACCAGACTGATGTTTCCCTCTCTGTTTTGACAACAACTTAACATCAATGCAGGCATAGTTTATTTTTGGCTGAATGGGACTATTAGATGCTCCCATGCTTGTAAAAAGCAAGCAGGGGATAAAAATATGGTACAGATAGTGACATCCAAATTATTATGGAATTAGAAGTCCTCCCTCGGTTATGCTGTGCTTTTTCTTTTTAAATCAGTGATGCAGGTGGGCATATTAATTAATATTCACTTCCAAGAATAAACTTCTCAGTAGTTAGATCTGAGCTAGATCAGCTTCTTTAAGTATAGTATGTCAGATAATGTCAGAAAGCATAGGATGACTTTGGTGCAGGTTTCCAAGCAGGACATTTGAGGGAATATCATCTGACATCCAACTACAGGAGAAAAAGATTTGGCCAAGCAGCACCATTTTCAAGGTCAGCTTTAGGTGAAGGGGGAGATCTATTTTCAAATTCTTTTTTTAGTGGCATATAAATTCAATAATAAGAAACAGGTTTAAATTCTTAGAAATCCCCATACTACTGGCAGTTTTTGTGAATATACATGGAAAATATATTTGGATTCCCCATAGTCATTCTAGGATTTCCAAACTTGTGGAAACTGTGGCAAGATAAACTATTTTACTTGTCTCTCATTTAAAATAACTAAGTGTATATCAATTTCTAACTTTAAACTAAGAATTTATAATATATAGGTTTGAAGTAATGGTAAAAGTGACAGGCTGGGCCACGAGGGTTACTTAAAAATCAAAACCAAGGTGTAATGCCTAACCTGAAGGTCACTGCTGTTTTATTATCAATCTTTGTAACTGCTGAAGAGTATGGTAAATATAGTGCTACCTCGGTTTAAGTAATTAATTTGTTCTCTGGGCCATTTTGTATTGCACAAAATTCATAAACCGAAACACGGTTTCTCATAGGAATGCACTGAAAACTAATTAATACATTCAGAGGTCAGAAAAAAGGCTACCCAGGGCATTCCATTTAACATTTTCTTAAACCAAGGCATCCCCATTGTTTTCATCATGTGAACATCACACATAAACTTTAATGCCTTACGAAAAAAATGTAAACCAAGGTATTCCATTGAAAAAAAATCTTAAACTGAGGCATCTCAATTTCCTTCCTTGGAGGTTTTTAAGCAGAGGCTGGATGGCCATCTGTCAGAAATATTGTGATGGGGTCCCTGCATGGCAGGGGGCTGGACTAGATAGCCCTTGAGGTCTCTTCCAACTCTATGATTCTATTATCTCTTTGACCTCAAGGGCCATCCAGTCCACTGGCATTGCATTGGCTTTCTTGGCTGCCGCGTCACACTGCTGACTGAAGAGAAGCTGAACAGAAGCATGGACGCCACAACACTTCTGAACATGTCCTGTGGTACCTGGCACCAAGACATTAGCAATAGATCCTTTAAGTCCTACAAGGTGGTCCTCCATTGATCAGATTTTCTGTTCCAGAACATCCCAGAAATGCTCAATCAGAATGAGATCTGTGAAATATGGAAGCCAAGGCAACACCGTTTCCAAGTAGAATATTGCCCAGAGCCTAACACTGCCTTCAATGGCCAGCCTTCTTCCCATAATGCATCCTGCTGCCTTCTCCTCCCCAGGAAACCAACACACAAACACACACACGTGGCCATCCATCCGATCTAAAAGAAAACATGATTCATTACACCAGGCAACCTTCTTCCATTGCTCCATCATCCAGTTCTGACACTGACATCCCTATTTGTAGGCATTTCTGGTGGCAGACAAGGGTCATCATGAGCACTCTGTTCTGCAGGCACACGATGCACTGTGTGTTCTAACACCTTTCTATCATGGCCAGCATTAAGTTTTTCAGTAGTTTGGGCTACAGTACTTCTGTGTAATCAGACCAGATGGTCTCCCCATGTGCATCAATGAGTGTTGGCATCCACCGGCTGTCCTTCCTTGCTCTGGTTTTGGTAGGTACTAACCAAAAGACTCCCCACGAGACTTGCCATTTTGGAGATGCTCAGATCCAGTCATCTAGCCATCATGATTTGTCAGAGTCGCTCATGTATTTTTGCTTGCCCATATTTCCTACTTCAAAGGCATCATATTCAAGAATTTACTCTTCACTTGCTGCCTAATATAACCCCCTTGACAGATGGCAATGTAACAATATAGTCAATGCTCTTCACTTTACCTGTCAGTGATTTTAATGTTGTGGCTGCTCAAATGGTCTTTCCTTTGCCGAAGGCCCTTCAGTAACATGTCAAAACAATAATCTCATTACACTGAATACAATGAAATAAATGGCTGAAATCCAATTGGTATAACTATGATTTGTAGCTGATGATGGCATAATCAAGCAGTGCCATCAATCTTTATTTTAATGTAACTTAAAGCTTCCTATTCTATCCCTCTTCAGGTTCTATGGCTCACTGGCGATTCGCTTTGCCCTGATAAAGCCTTCAGGAGTCTTGGGATGAAGTGGGAAAGCCTTTAAAATTTAAAAATCACTGGCAAATCACTTGCAGTGTGATTGCCAGTAGCAATTTCCAACTGTAATTACTCCCCCACTTCTTCCTGAGGCCCCTGATGACTCTCTCAGAGAAAAAGGGTTAACAACAAGAAGAATGATCTACCATATCAGAAAAGTACAGGAAGAAGCACTGTAGTTACAAGTTTAAAAGAACTCTTAACAAACATGCCTAGTGTTTTTTGCATGTAAAAGCCTATAAAACTACTTACATGTATGGCCCTGGAAGTCCCCCAAGAGCCTTGAAACACAAACAAGTGTCTTCTACTATAACTGGTCCTTGGATCTGTTAAAGAACACAATGAAGAAAATATTCAGAGGCAAAAGAATGAATGCCTTTTAAATTAATTTATAAAACTTTAGGCTTATAGAGCTTAAAATTTTAATTAAACAAAACACCAGTTTGTATGCTACTCAAGAGCACCTTGGAAGAAGTCTGCTATATAAATGTAAGAGATAAAAATAATTTTGTTTCAAGCTATCCTGTACTGGAGAAAATGGGCAACTTACTGCACTTCAGAATGGACAAACACTGATATTTCACTATATCCTTTGGATAACAGTTCCACTTGAATAAAATCTCTATATTTTGTTTCACCAATCTCACTATTCTTTTCACCCACTGTGAAGAAGCCCAGAAAGATACCTCCAAATGAGCACTGAATCTTTCCCTTTCTTTAGCATTAAGTAAATTCTAATAGTAGAGTATTTGAAATTTTATGTGTGTGTATAGAAAACGTACATGCATAGTCAAAGCTGAAGGACATCTTGTGGATGCTCAATGAAGATGTCAATTTGGTTCCTCCCATCAACACTTGTAATAGAGATTTTTGACTGATTTTCCTAAACTATTGTGTAGGCCAGGCCTGTCCAACAGGTCGACCGCGGTCGACTGGTCGACCGCGAAGGGTTAAAAGGTAGCCCGCGGCACTCTTCCCCTCCCCGATGATCAGAATTGCAGGTTGGGAAGAAGTGGCTGGGAGGGCCAGGGCGAAGTGGCATTTGTGGAGGCGGAAGCAGCTGCAGAGTTCCCCATTCCCCTCCCTTCATGGGTAGATCGTCGCCCCAGGAGTGTGTGTGTGTGTGTGTGTGTGTGTGTGTGGGATAAAAGCGGCTGCAGAGTTGCCCATTCCCCTCCCTTCATGGGTAGATCGTCGCCCCGGAGTGAGTGGGGGGGGGATAAAAGCAGCTGCAGAGTTCCCTATTCCCCTCCCTTCATGGGTAGATCGTGGGGGGGGGGGAGAGAGAGAGGGTAAAAAGGGGTGAAAACCCCCCCCCCCTTCCCCCTGCCTAGATCGTGGCCCCAGAGAGAGAGAGAGAGAGAGAGAGAGAAGAGCTGGCTGCAAACTTCCCCCCCATTCCCCCTCCCCCTCCCATCATGCATTTGGAAAAATTAGATATCCCAGGCTGCATTGCTCCCTTTGTGGGTTGCACGAGGAGAGGAGTGAAGGTGTGTTGTTGAAGGTGTTGGTTTTTGGAGCTGGTTTTGCCCTGATTTTGTGGGTTTTCTTGGATTTTTCTTCTCATCTTCCAGGATTCTGGAAGAAAGGTAGGTTTTTGCATGCTATTTACTATGTTTCATGGGTTGGGGTGGGTTCATTTTAGTGATTGGGGGGTTGGTGTTATTTTTTCTTTGATTTTTTTTAAATTTAAATATAAAATTTGCAATGGTTTTCCACTGTTATCAATGCTTGTGTATTTTTGAATGCATGTTATGGGTCTTAAAAGTGTGTTACTTTTAGACCTGAAATGGTTTCCCACTGTTATTAATGCCAGGGAAGAGTGTGCCCAGCTTGGGAGCAGTTCTGTCTCTGTGCCATGGATAGTGCTGTGGGGTGCAAGCCAAAGGATAGGAAGTGCCTCAGAATGGCCTTGTAGCTGTTAATGTCCCAGGTAGCAGGGCTTGTGCCTCCACAGTCCTGACATGAAACTAGCTTGCTCTTCAGCTCAGCTCTTCTCTCCCTTGCTCAGGCTGGCTGGGTGGAGTGGTGTGGGCAAGATAGTGCTGTAGTGCTGGCAGTGACTGGTGAGAATTAGGTGCATAAATAGCAAAAAATAGATAGATAGATAGTTAGAAAGAAAGAAAGAAAGAAAGAAAGAAAGAAAGAGGAGGGAGGGAGGGAGGGAGGGGGAAAGAAAAGGGAAAGAAAGAAAGAAAGAAAGAAAGAAAGAAAGAAAGAAAGAAAGAAAGAAGGGAGAGGAGGAGGGAAGGGAAGAGGAAGGGAAGAAAGGAAGGAAAGGAGGAGGAGGGAAGGAAAGAAGAAGGGAAAAAAGGAAGGAAGGAAAGGAGGAGGAGGGAAGGAGGGAGAAAGAAAAGGGAAAGAAAGAAAGAAAGTTCAAAAGTAGCCCACTGGCCATCAATTTAAAAAGTGAGGGAATAAGTTCTCCACCCTCCCTCCCCCATCCCAGGGACCACCACTTCTCCAGCAAAGTTCTCAGTCTGCCAGCCCACTGTCTCAGCCGAGTGGGGCAGTTCAAGGGCCATGGTGAGGTCCCCTACTCGAGATGGGTGCAAGGGAAGCATGTGCATGGTAATCTGGGTTGCCCCTTGGAAGTGGTGATCTGTGCAAGCATGCATGAGCCCCCCTTGCACCCACCCACACCAGTTCGAGCAGGTGCAAGGGAAGTGTGTGCATGGTCAGCCTTCACATAGGAATGCATTGAAATCTGTTCCCTCCAGAATGGATTAATTATTTTTCAATGTATTCCTATCGGAAACCACTGCTCTACTTACATTTTTTTAAACTTATGAGCATGTGCTAGAAATGGATAAAATTTGTAAGTAGAGGTTTTAGTGTAGTAGCCCTCAGGCTCTTTGCGCCAGAAAAAGTACACCTCGGCCTGTTCAAAGTTGGACAGCCCTGGTGTAGGCCTGTGTGAGCAACATTCAGAGATCTGGCCTATCCCTGGAGTCTAGACTGGGTTCTTTTTTCCTAGAGAAGTTGCTCCAACTTCAGACTTACACAGACAGTTCTACTTTCAACTTAATTAAATATGACTTTCAACAACTTTATAAGCTATTAAGCTTCCTTCCTCAGTTAACTTGTAATATATAAGCGTTAGGTACTTTTACGACTTCAGTGTGCAATCTTGATATGTTACATTTCTAGGAATAGACATTTTCAGCTTGTGACCTAAATAGGCAACATTTTAGAAAGCATTAGAAAACCTCTCTGCCTCAAGGTATTAAGGAGCTAACAAGTTCAAATTCAACACAGGGAAGACAAGTCAATTCTCCAGGAAGTGATACTTGCCTGCACTTTTTAACAAAAACCCATTGTGTGGCAAACCAGGGTTGCAGCCTATGAAATAATCATTAATAAATGCTACTCAGTCCTTCAAGGGCAGGTAGATGTTAACGGGGCTCTTAAGTTCCTTCAGCACTTGGGTCCACTCACATTGCCCAAGAGCGTTTCGAAAGGCAAGAGGAGGAGAAGGTACCACCTGCTTAGCTGCTTCCTGGCACTTTTTGACGGAAATGTCATCGGGCTCCCCCTGGTACTCGGGCACTGCAAAAGGACAAGGCAGGCAGATGTGACCTCTGGGCCTCATGCACACCCGTTAAAACAACAAGGGCAGGCGGCGGGTTTCACTTTTATCGGTTAGGGGGAACTCACGGTCTATTTTCTTTGCAACCAGTTTATATGGGAACGTGTCTCCCAGGATCTGAGTCACCTGCAAGAAAGAGGAAGGAGGGGCAGGCCGTTAGCCCTGCCTCGACCCGCGGGCCAACCCCGCACGGCCGCCGCCAACACGAGGGGCCGCCAATACGAGGCCGGACCAGCCCCCCCCCCCCCCCCCCGCCCCCCCCCGGCGGGGGCGGCCGGGGGGCGGGGGGGGGGGGCAGAAGGAGCGCGAAGCCTCTCCGCCACCCCCCACCCCCGGGGGGAGGGGGAGCAGCAGGAGGAACCCAGCGGTTCTTTAAAAGCACCCGGTGGACTCGGAGCCCGGCATCCGGCGAGATTGAGAGAGTCAGAGAGAGGCCTGGCCAGGACCCCCCCCCCGACGTCCCCCCCCCGGTCCCCGCTACCTCCTCCAGCTTCTTCACATTGCCGGTCACCAAGGCCACGCTCCGCCCGGCTCCCAGGCCCGTCGCCATCGCGGCTCGGCGCTTGCGCGGTCATGGGAGCGACGCGACCCCGCAAGCCCCGCCCGCCGCCCCCCCAAATCGCGGGTGAAGAAGAAGAAGGCGGCCCCCCTCCCCCCCCCCCCCCCCCCCCAACCCCGCCGGAGGAAGTAAAAGCGACCAGGGCGAGGAGCCCATAAGCGCCGGGCTCGGAGGAAGAGGCGGGGAGGCCCCAGAGGAGGAGGAGGAGGAGGCGGGCAGGCGCAGGCGGGAGGAGGTCCTCCCTCCCTTCCTTCCTTCCTTCCTTCCTTCCTTCCTTCCTTCCTTCCTTCCTTCCTTCCCCGGGGCTGCTGTTGGTGAGGCCATGGAGGGGCTCGGGCTGTTGCCCAAGCGGGCCAAGGAGTTTGCCTCGGCGGGCTACTGGGAGCGCTTCTTCCGGGCGCGGGGCGGGCGCGCCTTCGAGTGGTACGGGGCGTGGGAGGAGCTGCGGGCGCCCCTGGCGAGGTACCTGCGCCCGCCGGACCCGGTGAGGACGCGGGGGGGATGTGGTTGGGCGGGGGGGATGTGGTTGGGCGGGAGGGAGGGGGGACGACGCGCCGCCCGCGATGGGGTCTCCTCGGCCTGGCCCGGCGCGGGGCGCGCGCAGTAGCAGGGCGGAAGGCCCCCTGCTGCCACCCGGGGCCAGGGGCCAGCCTGCCACCTCGGGGGACGCCTCGGGACCGGGCGGGGCGGGGGGGTGGGGCTCGTGCCAGATCGAAATGAAGTCCGTGGCACCTGCATCTCGCTGATCGTTGCTCCACGTCTGCTGTATTTCATGTTATTTATGTAAAGCAGTTACAGGTAACGGCTGTTCAGCCATTAAGGGTTTCCGAAGCAGCACAGAGTTCAATTAAAAAAAATAAGCCGGTCACTGTCCTGAAGAATTCTTGTTATATCAGGTCGTTCTCAAGTGATGGCGACCTCTGATTAATGACGACCGGAAAGCCCTTGTAAACTCAAACGCATGGGTTCCTTTTAGGGTAATTTGACTTCAGGACTTTTCCTTCCTGCTCTCAGTGTTTCTCAGCAGAATTGTTCCTTCCAGACGGTTTTGCCCTCCACTGTGGCCCTTTTGCTTCTGGAGATCACTCAAGGCTTGATTTGTTCTAGTAGTTACCTACTTATCTTTCTCATGGCATATGCTGTCTGTAAAACTATACCTCACATTTAATAAATGTTTTCCAGACATTTTTTTCACTAGCTGTCTTTCACACATGTACATAAAGATTGGGAGTACATAAAGATTGAGAGTTGTGGTCTCCGGTGGCACATTGTTACTTTTCAGAGTCTTTTCTTGTTCTTTTATACCTGCTTTTCTTTGCTGCAGTCTACGTTTGGACTGACAGTTGAACCAGAGCATAGAAAAATCTTTAAATATTTCAAAATCTTACTTGTTGACTTAAATAATTATCCTATAACCATTATATTTATTTTCTTCCTGTCCAGGTGTAATCTTGGTTTTGCACTTTCTTTTTAAAGCTTTTTTTATTCCTTCAATTCACTGCTGTTTTCTTCTATCTCATCCAATAAAATGGTGTCCCCTCATCTGTTCCTTCCACCAGTGTTCACTCCTCCTTCATCTTAATCTAATCTCGTTTCCATTTGATATGTTCTAACACACAAATTGACCAGATAGACAGGGAAAAAGGCACCCTGGCTTGTCTGACATCTTTGCCTCTTGGAAATCATTATGGTTCCCCACATTCTGGGCTAACACATAGTTAGAACTCCCAGTCCCATAATTCAGCCTGGTGGAGGGCTCCCCTTGAATCATGGGACCTGGAGTTCTTTATTCCCCCACAAATTCCATATCTGCTAAGATGTAGTTTCATGTCCAGAGTATAGGCTACACATTTGTACAAACAAATGCTGTGAGACACTCAATTCTTTCTGAATGATCATACTTTTCATGAGCTATACTGCTGTGATTCATAAAGCGCAAACTGATTTTCTTCTGAAGTTCTTTGGCATGCTGGAGTAGGAACTGGCAAACCACTCCAGTATTCCTGCCAAGAAAACTCCATGGGTATGGAGTAACGAAGAGTCGGTCACGACTGTAACGACACAAAACACACACACACACACACACACACAGTAGTGCTATACAATCTTGAATGCTTTGTCCTATTCTGAATCTCGCTGGAATATCTTGTCATTCTTGCTTTATAGATACTAAAAGTCTTGACTATCACCTTGCTTGCATAGGAAATTAGTGCAATTTCCCTATAGCAGTGTTGGTGAGTCTATGGGATGGATGCCAAAGGTGGCATGTGGAGCTCTTTATGAAGGCACTGTCTACCGTTTTATGGTGTTTTGGCCCTCTTTTAAACATTATCTCCTGTAACGGGAAAATATCACACTCCGACAGCCACCAGAGTGTCTGTATTGCCTTGGTGAGTTCCATCAGCCAGATTACTGCAGTATCTGTAGGAATTTTGGCACCCGGGCTTTGAAAAACCTTCATTTTTTACTAAATACTTATCTTCTTGATAAATCCTTGTGACCTGAATCCATGGGAAAGTGTTTTACTTCATTGTCTATCCCTCAGAAATCTAAGAAGACCTCAAAACCATCTTCGGATTCGAAGAAAGAGGAAGAGAAAGTTTCCTTTGCTCAGTCGTCGTTTGAAGCTGACCCCGTCCGTGCTGGTATTGAAGCCTTTGGAAGTCATTGTGCTCAATATCCACCCTCCGTCTGCTTCACCGCGAGCTATGCCCACTCAATTGGGCTGTGGACCTCTGTTTCCTTCAGATTCTTTGACATCCTTGGCATCCAACAGTTCTGAGATGGAAGATCGTCCAACTATATCATGCATGAAATATCTCTTCATGCAAGCTTCAGCCTTGACCTTTTCCTCATCTGGGGAAATGCTGAAAAAAGAGGCTTCAGCTCTGGTTACAATGCAGACACCTATCTCTCAATGAGCCTTTGGCTCTCCAACATCTTTGGTGCCAATGGGAGCTGCGGCTCAGCTGCTTGCAGCTACGACTGCTCCCCAACCGAGTCCTGAGCCATTTGCCTGGATAGCACACAAACACCACTCTGATAAAAAGAGTGGAGAACCCCAATGGTTGTTCAGCTTCAGTACCACTGGCTTCAACAATGTTGTCTCTGCCTCCACCTGCATTCTTCCATTTGGTACTGCCCTTGGCACTTTTCCAACTCCGACAGTTACCCAGTTGGCTCCAGCTACTCTTCCAACCATTCCTTCGACTCCAGCCATTTCACAATCTGGCCCTTCCATGCCACTGACTGCTCCAAGTGCATCTTCTTTGATTCTGAAAAAGAAGTGCAAATCTTCCCATTTCAAAATTTATTTATTTATTTATTTATTATTTACACTTATATACCGCCCCATTCCCACAATGGGGACTCTGGGCGGAGTTCTTCTTCGATCACTTCTTCCTCGGCTTTGGTACCATTACCACTGATTCCAATATTTTCTCTGAAATTCGATGGCTCACAGTGGATCATTCAGTCCGACTCGAGTTCGACTGACCAATTGAGGCAGAAATGTTGAGCTACTTCCACTCCTGAGTCCAATTCAGATTCATCCACGGAAGGTTGTGAAGAAAAGAAGAGGACTCAACTTAATACGTGACTACCCAAGATTCTGATGTAGAGGAACACACCCCTCCATCATCTTCCGAGGTGATGCACAATTACCATCCAAAACCTCATCATACCAACCAGCTCTTTGGTAACATTTTGACCGATGACACTGCTCCCATGCACCTGACAGTGTTTCCATTTTTTCTTTCTATGGCAGAAGAGCCCTTTAAAAAGATCGCCTTGCTCTCCGTTTTGAAAAGGACTGTGGCTTTATATCAAGTACATGACAACAAAGCTTTGTATCTCTCCAAGCACTAAAGACCTCACTCCATGGTTGTTGCTGCAATCCAAGTGCAGTCTTGCACCAAGCAGATATCTATTCCTCCCTCGAAGGAGGGCAGAAAATTGGACACACTTGGCAGGAATATTTACACTCTTTCCTCTCTGCTCTTCAGAGTCGCAAATTATCAGGGCAATTTGAGTGCTTATCAATGGGAACTCCTCTCCAACTTAGAACCTCTCTTGCACCTCATCCCTGATGATAAGAAGCCTGATGCCTCCATTATTTTCGAGGAGGCTATGGCTCTTGCTGCCCAGCAAATACACTCTTCCCGTCATGCCTTTGATTGCACCTCTAAAATCCTAGGTGCATCGATTGGACGCTGAAGGCATGCCTGACTTCACACCACCGGCCTTTCTGATGATCACAAGAACCAAATAGAATAGCTGCCCTTCGAGGGAGACGGTCTCTTCCATACCTCCATGGATGACCTCATGGAGGACCACCATAAGAAACAAACCACAGCCAAGAAGCTTAATATCCTGCCGCAATGTCAGCAGTGGCCCTTTAATTTCCATTTCAAGCGCTCCACTTCACAAACTGGACACCAGTCTTCCTACTCCAGGTACCAATCCCGAGATCGTGTCCCCAAATCTACCTCTTTCTCCTCCTTTCCATCTTCTAAAGGGAAAACATCCAAGATCACCACCTCCTGCTTCAGAACCATTGATCAAAAGAATAGAGACAACTTTTGACTTAACTCCTCAAATTTGTCTCGCACCTTTTCTTCATCATTGGTGCTCCATAATATCCTACAAGTGGGTCCTCTCCGTTGTGGCAAATGGCTACCTTCTGGACTTCAAAACATTCCCTCCTGTCAGAAATTTCATTCAGACAACACCATCCCAGTGCCTCTTAGAGGAAATTTCATCCCTCCTCCAAAAGAAGGGAATCCAACTGGTTCTACCATCACTAGCTCCACATGACCACTTCTCCAGGTACTTTACAGTTCCCCCAAAAAGACGGAGGCCTCCATCCAGTTTTGGACTTGAAGTTCCTGAATCTTCATCTGGATGTGATGAAATTCCAAATGGTAACCCTGGAGAAGGTCATACCCATCCTCCTTTGTGGAGATTGGTTCATGGTTGTGGATCTCAAAGATGCCTATTTCTGTATCTCATTCCAGCCCATCGTGCTCCTGTTAAGTGTTTTTGATATATGTTGTTTATTAAGTTATTATGTCTTTACTTATTTGCTGCTTTTCTATTGTATTGTTTATGGGTTTGATTTCTGTTCAGTTTTGTAAAGTGCCCAGAGTAGCCGTATAGCTAGATAGAGCAGTATATTAAATAAATAAATAAATAAATAAATCCCTCACATTGTTGATTTCTCATGTTTGCAGTGGGCACCGACATCTGTCAGTATTGCACCCTGCCATTTGTTTTGGCAACAGTGGGAAGAGTATTCACCAAATGCATGGCCCCAGTTGCTGCCCACCTAAGAACGCAAGACATTGTCATATTTCCCTATCTGGATGACTGGTTAGTGATATCAGAAACCAAGGAATAAGCAGAGAAAGACATACACTTTGTCCTTCCGACCCTATCCTACGTGGCCCTTTTAGTGAACATGGACAAATCCTGTCCCACGCCATCACAAATAGTTACATAGGAGCAATTCTGGACTCCTCAACAGCGAGGGTGTTTCTCCTGGTCGAACGCATAGACCATATTCATTCTCTGCTCCCCTTGTTCCACTTGGACAGCCTAGTACCAGCTCTTAAACTTCTGGTCCACATAGTGTCCATGACATCCATCCTAGCTCATGCCAGGTTAAAGCTCAGGCGCTTGCAGTCCTGGTACGTCCACTGCTTCAATCCATTTCTCGACCCTCCCTCCAAGCTTCTGAAGGTCCCACCAGAACTTTCCCAACAACTGACCTGGTGGTCGAACAGATCCTATCTTCTGGTGGGCAGACTCTTCTGCTCTCCCTTTCCAACCATCCAGATAATAATGGATGTGAGCAATAGTGGCTGGGGAATGCTCTGCCTTGAACTGAGTGTACATGACACATGGTCCCCACAGGAGCATTCTCTCCAAATAAATCATGTGGAGCTGCTTGCCATTTTCAAGGCATGCTGGGACTTTCTCCATCACCTCTCAGGCAATGTAGTGCTGGTGGTCATGGACAACACAACCACCATGTACTACATCAACAAAAAGGGTGGCACTGGCTCCAAGCATCTCCTGCATTTAACAATAATGTTTTGGGAATGTTGCATTTCAAAGCAAATTTTTCCAATAGCTATGCACTTGCCTGGCAAGGAAAACACCATGGTGGACACCCTCAGTAGGAAAGGCACTTCACACGAATGAGAACTTCTACCTCGAGTCTACAACCATCTGTGCCATCGATTGGGGACTCCAAGAATGGACCTCTTTGCCTCTCAACAGAACTCGAAATGTCCACAATTCTGCTTGAGGGCAGGGAGAGGCTGCTGCTCTCTGGGAGATGCTCTGATGTTTTCTTGGAGGACTCATCTTCTTTACGCCTTTCCTTCTGTTCTCCTTCTGCACAAGTGGTGCCAAAGATCCAACAGGAGCTGGCAGACATTCTGATAGCTCCTTGGTGGCCCCGTTAAGCTTGGTTTGCCCCACTCGTCACAGTGGCTCACAACTTCTTTCACCTGCTGACCGTACCCGATCTCCTCTCCCAGAACGGGGGACAATTTCGCCACCCAGACCTTCCTCGTCTCCAGCTCACAGCCTGGAGGATCAAGAATTGATCAACTGGATCTTCTCAGCTTCTCACAAACCTTCCACGTTATGTTTGTACCACTATAAATGGAAGACGTTTGCTTCCTATGCCGCTGCTAGAGGGTTCACTCCACTCAAGCTGTCCATTCCTCATATTTTGCATTGTTTTCTTCACCTGAAGACGTCTGGCCTCTCCATCTCTTCTCTCAATGTTTACCTGTCTGCAGTTGTTGCCTGTCAGCCAGAAAACCCATCTGCTTCCCAATTTTTTAGTCATCCCCACTCAAATTGATACTCAAAGTTTTGAGAAATACCTTTCCTGATTGGAAACCTATCCCCTTGCAATGGTCACTTTCTTTAGTTCTAAAGCAGCTTATGCGTCCACCATTCAATCTCCTGGCAACCTGTGATCTCTTTTGGCTGTGATGTCTGCTAGGAGATCCAGTGAACTCTGTGCACTCCGGTGTGACCCACCTTATCTGCAATTTTATAAGAACAAGGTAGTTGAGTATCCCAATGTCATTTTTCTCCCAAAGGTGGTTTCCTCCTTCCACCTTTCGCAGCCCATCTCCCTCCATACTTTTTTTTCCTACCCCATCCACACAACTTGAAAAGGGTCTCCATTCCTTGGATGTCCATTGATCTCTCACTTTTTCACATCCAGGACTGTATCATTCAGGTCTAGTCAGAAGTTGTTCATTTGCTATGACCTCAGTTGCAAGGGTCTCCAGTCTCGCTGCACTGTTTTTCTCACTGGGTTGTTTTTGCCATTGGCACCAGTTGGCTAAATGGCCATGGCCATCTCCGGTTCAAGCTCATTCTCCAAGGGCTATGCCCTCTTCAGCTGCCTTCCTTAAAGGTATTCTGTTGGGGGACATTTGTAATGCTGCTACTTGGTCAGTGCCCAGTACTTTGATGAAGCACTACAGGATGGATGCCCACATGAGGTCTGCCACGTCCTTCAGCAGAGTTGTCCTTTCCTTTCTGATGGTATGACTTCCCACCATCCTGTGAGTATTGCTTGTAATCACCCGCCTGTCTGGCTTCACAAAGGCCACGATGAAGACAGACCAGTTACTTACCTGTAAAGGTGGTTCTTCGAGTGGACCTTTGTGAAGCCACACAGCACCCACCCTCCTCCCCTTGATCTGTCACGCCGTGTCTGGTGCTCACCTGTCACACTGGTGGTAGCAAAGGAACTGAGGTGTTTGGGTGGGAGCCCCTTGCACATGCTCGGTGCGAGGGGGAGGAGACTAATGAACTTTCCTGTTGCTAGAGAAGTCTGAGCCTTGCGTGTGCACACTGGGAAAACCCATCTGTGTGGCTTCACGAAGGTCCACTCAAAGATCAGCTTTTCACAGCAGCTTTAATGGATGGCCTTTTTGTGTCTTTCTTCCCAACTACTTACTACATATACATTTTGTTCTGTAGATGCCGCAAAATTGAATAATAAAATTGTTATGTGCTATACTGGATCACTTCAACTTGTGAGCCATTTTTAAAACTGCTGTTCAAGTTTAAGAGCTGCCGTAGTTGGCTTTTCCCTTTTTCCCTTCTTCCCATTTGTGTTCTTTAGGTTGTAAGCCTGTGAGCAGGAACTGTTGTGTTTTCACCAACTGTGCAAGCTCTAGATTGCAGAATCTTCTCTGAATGTATGTGTAAAATAATCATTCTTGCTTGTTTGCCAGATATATTGTAGTTGTTCTTTTTATTGTTCCACTAGATTCTTGTTGTTGGCTGTGGCAACTCACAACTGAGTGAGCAGCTCTATGATGCGGGTTATCAAGAGATTGTCAACGTGGACATTAGTGAAGTGGTTATCAAACAGATGCAGGAACGCAGTGCTCAACTGAGACCCAAGATGACTTACATGGTCATGGATGTGCTGCAGATGGATTTCCCTGACGGGAGCTTCCAGGTGGTGCTGGACAAAGGCACTCTGGATGCCCTCCTGACTGATGACAAAGAGACCACATTGATGAGGGTGGAAAGAATGTTTGCTGAAATTGGCCGTGTCCTGCAGTTTGGGGGCCGTTATTTGTGTGTATCCTTGGCCCAAGAACATGTTTTAAAGGTGGCTCTGGAATATTTCTCTCGGGAAGGCTGGATGGTTCGAATACATCATGTCTGTGAAGCAGGCAGCACAGAGGGAGAATTTGCTCTGCCAGTCTTTATCTATGTTATGACAAAGATCAAGCAGGTCCCAGGTTCAGCTTTATGCATCCTGGAATTTTGCGCTGAAACACAGAAGAAACCTACCCGTTTCAAGAGCATCGAGCATCTGATAGAGGCAGTGAAAGAGAAGCAGCAGTACTTTTTTTTACGGAGCGAACTCAACAAGAACCCCAGCGCAGAGAGCATTTCTCTGGATCTCTGCAACCAAGATACCAGCCAAGCTCGCTACACTTTGCATGTGATGCACAACCCAGCCATGAAAGGGGCTCACAATAATCAGTTTGCTATCTTTATCGGTGAGTTTATATTGTTCTTGGCTGGCTGAAGTTTAATTGAAATATCTAAAACTCACAGATAATACAGTAATGAGTTAGAATTGGAGGCTTGTTTAACAACTGCTTCAAATTTATCAAATACATTAAAAAGTAACATAGCAGAGACATATGACTGTCTGATGGAAATATTTCTCTTTTAGATGAATTTGCAAATACAGTGGTACCCTGACTTAAGAGCAGCTCGACTTAAGACCAATTTGACTTAAGAGCGGAAAACTTCTGGCGTTTTAACTGCCACCTTACAAATTTTAGATATGGTCTGCTGAACTTACAAATATTTTAATTTTTTAATTTTTTTCAATTTTTTAGATAGATATCCGGACTTAAGAGTAGTTTGACTTAAAAGCATGCATTTGAAACAGATTAAATTCTTAAGTTGAGGTACCACTGTACTGGCTGGGAAATTATGCATAGTGTTACCTCTACTTACAAGCAGCTCAAGTTTGACTTAAGAGTGAAAAACTGTTGGTGTTTTAACTGCTGCCTTACAAATTTTAGATGCATTCTGCTCAACTTACCATTTTAATTTTTTTTACTTTTTTATTTTTTAGATAGGGCTGCTCTACTTAAGAGTTACTTGACTTAAGAGCATGCATTCAGAACAGAATAAACTCGTAAGTAGAGGTACCATTGTATGTTTCTTTTGCTTGTGTTCACTTTCCATCATGTGCAAAAGAATGCAGCGATAATATTGAATAGACTCTCAAAGCACATGTAAAAAAAAGAGGGTTGACAATGTGAGAATTTTTTTTTGCTGTTATTTTGCTTATAGGTATCAATTCTATTTCATTTCCTCAAATCCCTAGATGGAGGTGTCAAAATATTCATTTTTACCTTTTGCTTTTATGAGTGATTAGTTTAGACTCGGGTGGATGACTTTCAGAAGTCGAGGGGCAGACATTAGAAGGCACTCCTGGATCTTAGAAGTCTGGGCTTACTCCAGTAGCTCATTCTGAGAAATATTTTCCATCACTTGTTTATTTACCCTACTGGAAAAAACACTTGTGCCTTTGAATGACAAAAATATTTTAAAAAATAAAAAAATTGCATGTGGCCATAACAAGGATATATGTGAAGCTAAAATAGCAAAATTCTCCCTGTTCTCGCTATAGGGCATAAGGAGAATTTTTGAGCTCTCTCTCCCCTCCTCATTAATAAATAAGTGTTAGACACTTACTTGCAGTTTACAGACTGCACTATATCCATCCCTATTCTAGATAATTTTCACTAAATCAGATGGTTAATCCCAACTATAGTGTACCCATTGAAATAGTGGGACTTACCTAAGAGTTGTCTTCCGCAGAATCCCATAGATTCATTGAATCAACTCTGTTTGGGTCCAACAATTTGATTTGATCCTTACAAAGACCAAAAGAAAGGTCTACAATTCCCAGCATCTGCTGCCAGGTCATTTGCGTTGACACCTAACCCCAGAGGAATAGTCACAGGTCATATTAGCTATTATTTTGATATCCCAGATTGGAAGTAGAATGCTGATCTCTCTGGTGTAATCCAGGTGATATAGAACTATTTAGACTCATTCAAACAACAGGGTCTGCCTTTTGTATATGTGTGATTTTGTCTCTCTCCAGTGCCACAGGGCAGAGAAACCGAGTGGCTCTTTGGGACAGAAGAAGGGCGGAAGCAACTTATTGCAAGTGCAGGATTCTGGCGCCTGGTAATTGTGAGCTTGCACAGAGATCAGCACTATGACGATATGGCAGCTATTCAGGCAGAGTTATCAGAAAAGGTGATGGAACTGGCCCCAGCTAGTCTCTCAGTCCAACAGCAGGTAAGTTACTCCTGCTGTCTTCTCTTGCTATGACCTACAGGACAGGACCCCAGAGTTCAGTTTTTAACAAGGCCTGCAGAAAAAGAAACCAAAGTAATATGTAGTGTCTTCCACAAGGGTTTGGTTGAGCATTGTCAGGACGCAAGAAACAGTAGTGAAGAGGCCTTCTTGGCTACTGCTCTTGGAAAGTGCCAGAAGCTCTTCTGTGCCATCAAATATGCCTCCATGCCTTCCTTTTCAACAGAAGGGTGGAGGACAGAGATTCCCTGGTCACCTTTGTTCAGGTGAGGGGATGGAACAACTAATGATTCATCAGTAGCAGCCAACATTTGTATACAGCAGCCCCCCAAAAATCTTCCCATCCATGTTTCATTACTACAGGTTAAACTAAAAAAAATGAATATCATGCAAATCTTCATTTATTCCAGTAAGTCAACTCAAAAGGTGAAACTAATATATGAGATAGACTCATTACATGCTAAGCGAGACACATCAAGCCTTACTTTGGTATAATTGTGATGACTATGGCGTACAGCTTATGAAAATCCCAAATTCACAATCTCAGAAAATTAGAATAATGTGAAAAGGAGAAAGGTGGGGTAAAAATACTCTAAAATTAAATAAATAAATAAATAATGCATCAAGAGCCATCACACAGAGATGGATCCTGGACATGGACTTCAAATGCCGTATCCCTCTTGTCAAGCTGCTCCTGAACAACAATGTCAGAAGCCTCTTACTGGGGCTACAGAAAAAAAGAACAGGTCTGTTGCTCAGTGGTCCAAAGTCCTCTTTTCTGATGAGAGCAACTTTGCATCTCATTTTGGAACCAAGGACTCAGAGGAAGAATGAAGAGGCACACTATGCACAATGCTTAAAGTCTGGTGTGAAGTTTTGACAGTTTGTGTTGATTTGGGGAGCCATGTCATCTGCTGATGTTGGTCCACTGTGCTTCAGTAGGTCCAGGGTCAACGCAGCCATCTACCAGGAGATTTTGGAGCACTTCATGCTTCCTTCCACTGATGAGCTTTATGGGGATGCTGACTTCATTTTCCAGTGGGACTTGGCACCTGCCCACGCTACCAAAAGTACCAAAACCTGGTTCAATGACCATGGGATTACTATGCTTGATTGGCTAGCAAACTCACCTGACCTGAATCCCATAGAGAATCTATGGGGCATTGCCAAGAGAAAGATGAGGGACATGAGACCGAACAATGCAGTGGAGCCGAAGGCTGCTATTGAAGCATCCTGGTCTTCCATAACACCTCAGCAGTGCCACAGGTCAATAGCATCCATGTCACGCTGCATTGAGGCAGTAATTGGTGCAAAAGGGGCCCAAACCAAGTAATGAATACATATGCATGCTTATACTTTTAGAGGTCCGATATTGTTGTTTCCAATCCTTGTGTTATTGATGTCATGTAATATTCCAATTTTCTGAGAGTTTGAATTTATGGTTTTACATAAGAACATAACATAAGGGAACAGGCCATATCCCATCCGGTCCAGAATTCTGGCTCACACAGTGTCTCACCATTTGCTTCAGGGTATTCCCAAGCAGATATCTTCACCTGCTTATGATTCCCTGCAAATGGCATTGAGAGATATCCTGCCTCTCTCTCCAACCCAGAGGTTGTCCTTAGGCATCCATAATGATAGCCATTGATACCCTTGTTCTCCATGAACTTGTCCAATCCTTTCTTAAAGCTGTCAAGGCTGACAGCTCTCTTCACTCCTTCTGGCAGGGAGTTCCACAGACCAGTGATCCTCTGGGTGAAAAAAATACTTTCTCTTATTTGTTTGAGTTCTAGCACCCAAAAGTTTCATGGAGTGCCCCCTAGTTCTAGTGTTGTGTGACAGGGAAAACAGTTTCTCCTTATGTACTTTGTCTACACCATGAATGATTTTATAAACTTCAATCATAGTCCCTTGAGACTGAAGGATGCCTATATATAGGGTGTTTTATCTTGAAATGTTGTAAACTGCCCAGAGTGGCCTTGTCACCAGATAGACAGTATAAAAATCAAATAAATAAATAAATAAATCAGGACACCTCTTAGGCGCCATCGTTCAAGAATGAAGAGGCCCTGCCATTGCAGCCTCAGATGGTAAGGAAGGTGTTCCAGTTCCCTAATCATGCTGGTTGCCCTCCTCTGCACTTTTTCCGTTTCCATAATATCCTTCTGGAGGTATGGTGACCAGAATTGTACACAATATTCCAGATGGGGCCTCACAATAGATTTATAAAGAGGCAAAATAACACTTGCTGACTTATTTTCTATACGCTTCCTAATGATCCCTAGCATTGAGTTTGCTGTGGCACACTGGGTTGACACGTTCATTGAGCTGTCCACTAGGACACCAAGGTCCCTTTCCTGGTTTGTTGCAGAGAGTTCAGACCCCATCAGTTTATAAATGTACTATAATTGGATTTTTTTGCCCCAACGTGCATCACTCTGCACTTACTAATGTTGAAGCTCATTTGCCACTGGTTTGCCCACTCCTCCAGTGTCAAGAGATCCCTCTGGAGCTCCTCACAATCTCTCTCAGTTTTTACTACAGTAACCCCCTGCCATTTTGCAGTTCATGTACTGCGGTCCCGCTATATTGTGGGACCGCAGTACATGTTGGGGCTCCAGCTGATTAGCCCTGGGGTGGGGGAGAAAAACCTTTATTTCCCCACCCCAGTGCCAATGAGTTGGAGCCCGGGTGTGGGGAAGGGGGGGAGGTTTAAAAAGCCCGGGCTTTTTAAATGTTTTTCTCCCTTCCCCAAACCCCGGGCTACAGCTAGGTGGTGGATTAGACCCCCAACACCACTCTCCCGGGGTGCTCCAAGAAGTGATTTGTTAGCATTTAGTTTAACAAGCCATGCTGGGACTTCCTCCCTGGTTATTTCAATCTAGCTTAATTCTTCAGTTTTCCTCCCTATGAAGATAGGCTCTTTTTTGGGCATGTGGTCTCTGCAGTGAATACTGAAGCAAAGAATTCATTGAGTCTCTGCAATCTCTGTTTCCTCTTCAATAATCCCGTGCCTCCCATTGTTGTTTTCATAAGTCTTGGCGCACCCCGAGCGAGTGGCGGCGGAGGATCAGAAGTCTTGGAGTGGCCCAGATGAGCGGCCACGGAGGATCAGATCTGCCAACACTGCTCGCTGGGGCTGCTCCAAGAAGTCTTGGAGCGGCTCAGACTAACGGCAGCGGAGAATTATATCCTGAAACGTCGCTCGCTGGACTGCTCCAAGAAGTCTTGGAGCATCCTGAGCGGCGGCACTGGAGCATCAGATCCCCCAACACCACTCTCCCAGGGTGCTCCAAGAAGTCTTGGAGCAGCCCAGGCGAATGGCTGTGGAGGACCAGATCCCAAAACACCGCTCGCCGGGGTGCTCCAAGAAGTCTTGGAGTAGCCCGGGCGAGCGGCGGTGGGGGAGCTGATCGCCCCCCAAGCCCTACTCGACCTGCATCCACATATCATGGATTTTCAGTTATCGCGGGTCGGGTGGGTCCCTAAGCCCCATGATAGGTGGGGGGGTTACTGTACCTATATAATTTAGTGTCATCAGCATATTTGGCTACCCTGCTGTTTACTCCTACTTTTAGATCATTTATGAAGAGGTTGAAAAGCAGGGGTCCCAGTACTGAACCTTGGGGGACCCCACTCTTTATCTCCCTCCACTTGGACAAGTGTCCAGTCAGTGCTACTCTCTGTTTCCTGTCCCTTAGCCAGTTGCTGATCCAGGACAAGACCTGTCCCTTTATTCCATGACTGGCAAGTTTATTCAGGAGCTTTTGGTGTGGGACCTTGTCAAAAGCCTTCTGAAATTCCAGATAAACAATGTCAACTGGATCTCCCTTATCCCCATGCTTGTTGACACTCAAATTCCAATAGACTAGTGAGGTATGATTTTCCCTTGCAGAAGCTATGTTGGCTCTCCTTCAGCAGCACCTTCTCTTCTATATGCCTATTAACGTTATCTTTTAAGATGATTTCCATCACTGAACCTGAGATACATGTCAAACTGACCGGTTGGTAATTTCCTGGATCACCTCTGGATCCTTTTCTGAAGATTGGTGTTACATTCGCTACCTTCCAGTCATCGGCCAAAACACCTGATTTGAGGGAAATATTATATATTTTGTCTAGGACCTCAGCAAATTCATCTCTAAGTTCTTTGAGAACTCGTGGATGGATGTTATCTGGTCCTGGTGATTTGTTAGCATTTAGTTTAACAAGCCATCCTGGGATCTCCTCCCTGGTTATTTCTATCTATCTTAATTCTTCAGTTCTCCATCGTGGCCTTCGTGAAGCCACACAGATGGGTTTCCCAGGCGCCCTTGCGCCAGAGGTCGAAACTTCCCTAGCAATAGGAAAGTTCTGCTGCTCCTCCTGCGGCGGCGGCAGGGCGGCGATGGCAATTGCTGGGGGGTCGCGGCGGCGGCGGCAGGGAAGCGATGGCAATTGTGGGGGGGGTTGCGGCGGCAATGGCGGGGGGTCATGGCGGCGGCGGCGGCGATGGCGGGGGGGTATGCTGTTGCTCCCGGGGGCCTTCAGCTCCACTGCATTGTTCGGTTTCAGTTTATTAACCCTCATCCAGTCCATTATCTGGTCCAGACACGAGTACAGAACAGACACCGCCTCACCTGGATTGGTGGAAAATGAGAGGTAGAGCTGAGTATCGTCAGCATATTGGGAGAGAGGAACCCCACCTTCCTCTCCCACCCAGCTCTCAGTAATACATGCCAGGTCGGCACCCTCATCCAGAATGACATCATGGATGAGGGCAGTCTTATTTTGTACTGACCTGGCATTCAACAACAGCACCGTGTGGCTCATGGGCTCACTGATATGGTCACCTGATACCTTCTGGTTGGGAGTGGAACCAAAAGAGGGGATAGATGTAAGATATCTAACCTCCCTTCTCTTACGCAGGCATGTTCTACTCCCACCCGAATACCTTCCCCTATCCAGCACGAGCTCAATAGTTGCCCCCTCCATTGCCCTCCCACTTTCCTGTTCCCTCAGCCTTATTGTGGGTCCTTACCTACAAAACAATAACAAAAACAACAATACTAATAAACAAAACAAAATAACAGCAATGCCCCTTCCCTAAGCCACACCCCAAGGCCTTCCTTCTCTTGGCCAGGTGGTGAGTGTTGAGGTGGAAGGCGGGGCAGCTTGAGCAGCAGAGCAAGGGGCCCAGTCCTGACTTGCTGCAAGAGTCCAAAAGGCCAGACTCCCCCAGAGAAATCCACAGGAAGGTCCCCTGTCTCTCACCCAGGGGCTGAGGGAGCGGCAGATGGCACCGGACTCTTCAGTCAGCAGGAACGGTAGCTTCTCTCGTCCCTCTGTTTCAGCCTTGCCACTACTTACTGGCCCAAGTTCAGAGACTGCTAGGACTGATGGCACCCACAACCTCGGTGGTGCCCCATGTACGTCTAAAGCTCAGGGCGCTGCAGTCCTGGTACCTAACCCTCTTCAACCTGATGCGAGACCATCAATCCAGACTCCTTGTGTCACGCCGGAGCTCGTCCATCAGCTCCAGTGGTGGCTTCACGACCGCAGTTTGCTCACCAGACGCCCCTTCTGTCTACTTTGACCTACTGTACAGATAATCACAGATGCCAGTCTGCACGCTTGGGGAGAGGTCTGCAACCATCTAACCATAAACGGGACATGGTTTCAGAAGGAGAGTGCCTCCATGTCAACCGCTTAGAACTCTTAGAACTCAAGGTGTTTCTCTGTTTCCTATCTGGCAATATAGTGCAGGTGGTCACCGAGAACACGACCACCATGCACTACATAAACAAATAGGGCGAAACCCACTCACGAGGTCTCCTGCTGTTGGCTGTCGAATTCTGGGACTGGTGCATGCGTCATTGCATCTACCCCATAGCTGTGCACCTCCCCGGAAAAGAAAATGTTGTCGCAGATCACCTCAGCAGAACCACTTCGACCTCCCACGAATGGGAGCTTCACCACGCCGTCTTCCAGTCCATCGTCTGCCATTGGGGAGCCCCAGAACTGGACCTCTTTGCCACGCCAGAAGACAAGAAATGCAGCACGTTCTGCTCACGGGCAGGGAAAGGCCGCAATTCTTCGGGGGATGCCTTCATGTTCCAGTGGCACACTCGTCTTCTTTATGCCTCCCCCCCATACCTCCTGTTCTATGTGTAGTGACCAAGATCCAACACGACAGGGCCAACATCATTCTGATAGCACCCTGGTAGCCACGGCAACCATGGTTCTCGACTTTACTCAACATGGCGTCAAGACTACCTAACTAACCCAACCTTGTTGGCCAGACCTGCTTTCCCAGGATGGAGGCCACCTTCTCTATGCCAACCTTTCCTGCCTACATTTAATGGCATGGAGAATACAGAGATAGTTAACACTATCCTCTCTGTTGCCTGAAAACCCTCCACTCTCTTCCGCTGCGGCTACAAGTGGAAGAGGTTTGTTTTTCATGCTGCAAAGAATGGTTTTTCGCCATATTCTCTGTCAAAGCACACTCCATGTGGGCAATTTCCTCCTCTGCTGCCTTTTTAAAGGGTGTCCCCTTGGAGGACATCTGCCAGTCTGCTACCTAGTTGCAGCCTCTTACCTTCATGAAGCACTGCAGGATGGATGCCCTTATGCGATACTCTGTGGCCTTCGGCAGGACTGTTCTGTCATTTGTGATAGTGTGACTGTCCACCATCCTGTGAGTAATGCTTGCAATCACCCATCTGTGTGGCTTCACAAAGGCCACAAAGGAGAACCAGTTACTTACCTGTATAGGTGGTTCTTCGAGTGGAACTTTGTGAAGCCACACGGCACCCAGCCTCCTCCCCTCCAGTTGTCATACTGTGTCTGGTACTTACCTTACACGCTGCAGCTGGGAGGGAACTGAGGGGTTTGGGCGGGAAGCCTCCCACTCATGTGCAGTGGGAGGGGGAGGAGACTAGCAACCTTTTCTGTCTGGAGCCTTGCGCATATGCGCTGGAAACCCATCTGTGTGGCTTCACGAAGGTCCACTCGAACCATATTTACAAGTAAGTAACTGGTTCATATATTAGTTTCACCTTTCTCCTGTATATATGGCCCTATTAAAGTAAGATACACTGCAATGATTTATCAGTTCAAAGGGGATCCAGAATCTTTGTGATAAAATTAGCATTGCCTTTTCAGTGATAAATGCCCACAGCTCACTGGTGGAGATCTTAGCATGCAAAGGACATCAGGTTCAGTACTTGCCCTCTCAAGGATAACTGTTGGTACAGATCTAGAGAGTAGGTCTCAGTTCAGCTGACAGGTTGTATAGTAGGATATGTGAACCAATTATTTACCTGGCTATAAAATCACTTTATACATTAGTGTGTTCCATGTGTTTTATCACCATGCTTTTTGCTGGTGAGGCCAATGAGTTAGTGACAGCCTGAGTTTGCCTTCTCCTACAGGTACCCTTTCTGTCAGTGGGTGGAGACATTGGGATCCGCACCATCCAGTATCGGGGTACTAGCCCCCTTAGTGGAGAGTTTGTCATTGAGGATGTAAAAGGAGACGAAGCCTGTTATTTCCGCCGCCTCATCTTTCTCAGCAACAGGAATGTGGTGCAGTCCGAAGCAAGACTTTCATCCAATACATCCCATAAAGGTGAAATTAGGAGTGTGATAAAGATGGAATGTAGACGTAGATCTACAACAAAGGGATTCCTCAAGCAGGCTATTGTCATGTTCATTGAAGGCTGTTGGCAGTGGGGAGGAGAAGTTAAATTGCAGGGAATGCAAGAGTATGGAAACTTAGAGAACACCAAACCATGACATTCAGGTGGCCTTCCAAGTATTATTTCAATAGCCGTATGTATGAAAGCTTTGGAAAATGTGGGGGGTTTATTTGGCCTTCCAATATCCCATATTTGGTAGATATTCAAAGTAATGGTATCAAGATGACCTGGAGGTTTAACCAGTAAACAAAGATTATATTTGGAAACCTCTGAAAATATCCATGCCCCCTACCTGTTGCCCCACTGTGAACCACAGTTATATGAATCCAGTTGTTTTCTTTCTGTCCCAAGAACATTTGTCAAATTCTTGAGCATTGCCTAGGAAATTTCTCTGGTATATGCCAGGTTCATATATAACAATGGTGTTTTTCCTAGTTTAATGATTTTGAATAAGAAACAATTCATAACATTGGAAATGGAAGCCGGATTGCCAGGTAATCTGTTTGGCAACCTTTGGAACTCTAGTTGGTCAACCCTAACTATTCCTTGTACCTTAGGCTCATAAGGAGGTTCTGCTTGATTGTAATGGAAGTGGTTTCCTCTTTTATTGAGCACAGAGAAAAGGTTGCTGCAACCAAAGTAAAAAAATGGCTCTCGAGGAAGTGGAGAACGCATGCTAGTTAAAGTACCGGATTAGCAGGGCACTGGTGACTTGAAACCATTTGGAAGAGAGAGGCAAACTGAATTTATAGAATAATTCTCTTGGGTCACAAATGATTTCGGTGATTAGATTCCATGCATTAGATTATTTTGCATGCCACTGTGTTTGAACAAGCATTTTTAAAACTTGACATTGCCTAGGGAATAAAAAGCACAAAAAGAAGAAGAAAACAATTTCCAAGAACATTGTAGAACCTACTGTCGCCCCAGGCAGTCTGTCTATTGACAAAAGCTACCTGTGTTGTGCGCACCACAGAGCCATGGTTGCAGGACTCTCCTTGCTGAAAAATCCTGAAGAGCCCCCAGGTAGGTTGCAAGACCACTTTCATTTCCCTTTTGATCTTGCTTCTTAGTCAGAAGTAGCTACCAGTCTTCTCTTACACCAAAGCTAAAATATAGGCCAAGGAGCTTGATAGAATTCTACTGGTTTAGTTTTAGAACTGGTGCTGTAAACTGAGTAAATCTTTCCATCTTTATTGTGCACCTGTGAAGTACAAGATTTCAGTGGCACCACACTATGACTCTGTTGTGGAATAGCTTTTCATTATCTAGGATTCTAGGGTACAGTTGGTAAGATCAAAGTCGATGGTACAGATAGGCATCCATGGTGGTTACGGAGATCTAAATGGGGGGGGGGGACTTGTGAAGTAGAAGGGAAATTAGTTCACCTTTGATCTTCTAGATGTTTTGGCCCAGATCTTCTGCCAGTCCCACCCCACATGATTAGTGGTAAACTATTGTTGGTGTTGCATACAAAAGCATCAATTGGGCCAAAAGTTCCCTATGTCTTCCTAGAAGGATTGTTTTGTCTTGCTGGCACTTGTGGATATTGAGCAGTTGGGGAACTGTCCAGATTCTGTGGCTGGTCTAAACAGATGGTGGAGTCACACTTGCATTTTCCAAGAGACAGATAAGCATAATCAGTGTCAAAAACATATTTGAACTTACATTGCTAATTTGATCAAAATCTGAAGCATCGCATCCAAAATGTGTTGGAATGAGGTCAGTCTATGGAATGGCTTGGATAGTGTATGTGCTATACAAGCTGTTTTGTGCTTTTTCCTGCCCAGTTGTGGTCTCCCTGCAGGGCTGTGTTTGGGAAGAATGAACAAATTGCAGGTTGTGTTTTAACTTGACTTTAAAATCTGTTATTTTCTTGGACTTTGATGTACTCCCAGCAGCTAGCATTCTCAGAATCCTCTGATCAAGATGCCTTTGGCTGGATAGAAACTCACTGTCATTTGCAGCATTTTCTGGTTCCTGGATGTTTCTAGCAATTGGCTTAACTGCAGTTTCAGAATATAACTTTAAAGAATAGTAGCATCTAAGGATTTCTTTTTACGTGCAAAGTAAGATGTTCACTGAATAGGGGTCGTTTTGCTATTTCATCTGGAGGAGAGTTGGTGATGGAATTAGTGTTCATAGCCTCCTTCTCCCAAAATAACACCACCCTCCAGTTGACAGTTGCCATAGAGGCATAGATTGTTTGGGACCTGTATGTATGGAAGACTTTGGTTGGTGCTGAAAGGGGTGTTCCAAAAGCCTTGTACACCATTTTGTTTGGCAGGTGTGTCCTGCTATCCCTGTCTTGGTTCATGGTTCCTAACTGCTTTGTGTGCTGATTACAGAAGCCTCAATCCGTGTGCTAGTGATTGGCCTAGGTGGTGGCAGCCTGCCCCTCTTCATCCATGACTACTTCTTGCAGAGCTCCATCGATGTGGTAGAGATTGACCCGGTCATGCTGGAAATTGCTACATGCTGGTTTGACTTTTTGCCGGAAGAGAGACTCAAAGTCCACATTGCAGATGGTTTAGCATATGTGGCCAGCCTTGGAGCAGAAGGTAACAGCTTCTCAAGCCCAGTCATGTTGAAGTCAGGTCTTAGCAGTGAGTTCCTCCTTGAGTGCAGCAAAGGCTGGTTTGGAGTCTCATATGAATCAGTATTATCTAGATGCCAAAGGTTTAGAATTCTCACAAGAATTCTTGAAGTTTTTTCTTGGTCAGAAGAGTAGACAGAGGGAGCTGGAGACCAAGAGGAGCTGATTTTAAACAAAGCAATTCATTCTCCTCGAGAGAATTCAGACTGCAGTTTTTGTCCATACACATTTTACAGAAATTTACCCTACAGTGATTCCTCTTAAGATGAATTTAATTTGTTCTCTGAGTTGTTTCATTTTACAAAAAATTCATCTTGCGAAATGCAGTTTCCCATAAGAATGAATGGGAAACCAATTAATTTGTTCCAAAGCCTAGAAAAAAGAGAGAAGCACCTGTTATTGTTGAAAAAAAGCTCTTAATAAAATGCACTTTAAACACATGAATACTGTGCAAGGACTTAATCAAGAATAAACATTCCAAACATCGCACATTAATTTTTCAAACATGCTATAGTACAGTATAGTATATTTCACTGACATTTCAAGCATACAACTACAAGCTTTAAAACATCACACAGCAACTTTAAAAACATGGCAAACTGTAACTGTTCTACATTTCTACAGCACAGTACAGAACATAACATTTTCAAACTTTTACAAACAAATAAAAAAAACATTTTAAGAGGAGGAGGGGGCAACACCAAAAGAAGGATCAGCTGTCTGTTGCCTCTGGCGCCTTTTCAGCATCTCTTGGAATTGGGACATAGTGCTGGTGTCAAAACTCTTCACCATGTCCTAGGCCGGGGGTCTGCAACCTGTGGCTCCGGAGCCGCATGCGGCTCTTTGGAACATTTGCCACGGCTCCGGGAGGGTTCAGAAATTTCAATACAAAGGTGCCGAATCTCGCGAGGACAGCCCGTCCCACAAGGCGGCGCGAAGCCAAGCGCGGCCACACTCTCGCGCTCTACCTTCCCGCAGGCTCCCTCTTCTTCAGAGCAAGAGAGAGAGGGAGGCGTGGTGGAAAGTGCCCCCCGAATGGCAGCCTTTTTTCTTTTTTTTTTTTTAACTTCAAGAAAACCTCCCAGATCTGGATTGTTGCCTCCCCCCCCCCCCGACACAAAAAGACGGGAGGAGAAAACCCACCTTCCTTCCTTCCCCCTTCCCCTTCCTTTCTTGCTTGGGTGTTTGCTGGGAGGGGGAAGAAGCAACATGTGTGTGTGTGTGTGTGTGTGTGTGTGTGTGTGTGTGCAGCGTGGAGGAAAAGAAAACCCTCCTTCCTTCCTTCCCCCTTCCCCTTCCTTTCTTGTTTGGGTGTTTGGAGGGAGGGGGAAGAAGCGAAGTGTGTGTGTGTGTGTGTGTGTGTGTGTGTGTGTTGTGTGTGTGTGGTGGGGGGCAGCGTTTAGATGGGATTGTTCAACGTGGAAGAAGAGAAAACCCTCCTTCCTTCCCCCCTTCCCCTTCCAAGCATTGCACATGTGCAGTTGGCATCTCTCTCTCTCTCTCTCTCTCCTTTTGCTTCGCTACAGCCCCCCCCCCCCCAAAAAAAAACTACGGCTTTGCACTAACTTGCCGGGATGAAGCTCCAAAAACGCTGGGGAGTGGGCGCGCGCGCGCAGCGTGTCTCCACAAAAGAGAGAGAGAGAGAGATTAGAAATTCCCCTCCTCTCCCTCCTGTACTATTTTTTGGAAGATTTTTAAAAACTGCCCCCCCCCCAAAAAAAGTGGAAGCGGTGTGGGCACGACGCACTCGGGCTGCGCTTCCCTCCTCCATGGAGGGTGGGGGCGAGAGGAGGAGGAGGAGGAGGGAGAGATGGAGTGTGTGTGTGTGGGGGGGAGAGTCAGACCATGGCTGCAGGATCCGGGCAGAAGGCAGCGAGGGCGGAATGGGAACCTCAAGAAAGGTGGCGTGGGGAGGGGGCCATGGCTAGTCTTCTCTCTCCCCACCCCCCCGCCACCGCCACCGCCCTGCTTCCTTGCCCGGTACTGTCAGTTCTGGCCCAACAAGCAAGGGGTTGGTGGCGGCGGGAGCGGGGAGGGGGGAGCGGCGGCGGCAGCAGAGAGGCGAGAAGCAACGGAGGAAGTCGGCTTTTCTTTTTCCTGCGCGAAATCAACTTGACAGTCAAGGGACGAGGGACGCGGTGTGACAGCTAGTTCGAGCCCGCCCCCTGGCCCGAGGAGGGGTCTCTCTTATTAGACTTCCAGCGGCTCCCTCCTGGAGTCAGCCGGTTTCAGCGGCGGGGTGGGGGCGCTGGGCTCAAGTTGTTCAGGGGCCCCTGGCCACCCGGGGAGGCCAACGCTGAGCCGAGCCGAGTGGAGCGCCTGTGCGCCTGCCTGCTTGTCTCGCTCGCTCTCGCTCTCGCTCTCTCTGAAAAACCGCCAGCAGCTGCCTTCTGCTCCATTCCAACACACAGAACGTGCCTCCTGCGCGCCCACCCACCTCCCAGCCCGGCCGTCCTCGAGACTGGCGGACACACAGCCACCCCAGTTGTGCGCGTGGGAGAACTTGAGGCAGGTGCGCGCCTCGATGGAAACCCTCAGGGACAGGGTGGCGGGGTGGGGGGAGGCGGCAGCGGCTCGGGCTCGCCCGCTCGCTCGCTCTCCCGGCGCCTGAAGTGCCGAAGAAGCAACTTTCATTGGCTTCCTTCTCAGAAGCCCTTCGGGGGTGCCCGGAGGAGCCGCAGCCGCCGGCGCTCCTTCCCACCCCACCTGAGCCGGGCGCTGGGACGCAGCGTGTCCGAGGAGCGCGCAAGGGAGTGTGTTGCTTGCGAGCGCCCAAAAAGCCAGGAGCGAGGGGAGGGGAAAATATATTTGCAGTGTTATATTTGTTTTAAATGTCGCAATGGTTTTGCGGCTCCCAGGTTTTTTTTTCCGTCAGAAACGGGTCCAAGTGGCTCTTTATGTCTTAAAGGTTGCAGACCCCTGTCCTAGGCTAAAGATGGGTCATCATGGTGTTGCTGCACAAAAGTCTTTACCTTTGCCTAGGACTCCAATTTCTGCAAAAACAAAACAAAAAAGTGGAGAGGCATTTTGGAAAGGCGGAGGGCACTGAAAGAGCACAAGAAGCAAAGGGGAAATAGCGGTGTGTATGGAGGAGAACCCAGACTGATGCCGGCGAAAGAGCCAAAAAAGGAAAGGGCAAACAGCAAGGTCAGATTAGCTTCTCTCCCACCCCACTCCCACCCGCCAGAAAAGGCTTGCTTCCATGTATATGAGGCCCCTTAATTTTTAGTGTCATGATTTTGGGGGGAAATAGCATCATATACATGGAAAAATACCGTATATTGAAAAACAAAATTATTTACAAAGCTTTGTTTGGGTGAGCAGTGATGTGATTTCTTCCAAAAAGCTGGTGGTTTGGTGTATCTCTTTAGGATTTAAAGTAGACATGCTGCTGTTTACAAAAATGCTATTAAAGTTAGAACGATAAACAAACAAGTAAAATTAGTTTAAGTTCAGTTGGTTTGGAGATACTGCACCAGTTATCTGTATTACTTAACCCAGCGTGGATTGATCTCACAGGAATATGTGCCTGTTTTCCTCTTCTCTCTCCACCCAGCGTCATCCTTGTATGATGCCATCATGTTTGATGTGGACAGCAAGGACTCTGCCTTAGGAATGAGCTGCCCACCACCAGCCTTTGTGGAGAAGTCCTTTATCCAGAAAGTGAGTGCCCTTCAGAAAGCAGAGGGTAAGTGCTTATCTGCCTTAGGAAGACAAAAGCCTGGCTCCTTCAAGGCTTCGGTTTCTTATTTACTTTATTCATAATGGTTTCTTGAATTTGAATGGCTCCAAGTATTGGCAACAGTAGCTTGTTTCTGCCCCTCATGGTTAGTGAAACAGAGCAAAGTAAGGAGAGGTCTTGTAAAAGGCATTTGAAACTGCAGAGGGTCATCGGAGGGGGACTCGCTGGAAAGTCCTTGTTACTCAGTAACCCAAGTAATTCTGTCTTTCCTATCCACAGGTGTTTTTATACTCAACTTGGTGTGCCGAGACTCTGTGCTTCGAAATGCTGTCCTGGCTACACTTAGAGAGACTTTTTCTTTGCTTTATGTCTGTAAAATTGAAGGGGAGGTAAATGAGATCCTGTTTTGTCAGCACCAGACCAGGCACAGACTATCTCCAATGGAGCTCCAAGAGAAAGCTAAGATCTTACAGAAGGCATTACAGCAGTCTGGCCAAGCATGGGACAGCACTTTTGTCTTGGCAGATACACTGGCAACAATGAAACTGGTGTGAGGAAGGTGTTTTCCTGCTTCATGTAACATCTACTCTTCTGGAGACAGTCAGTGGTCCTCTTGTCTGAGAATAAGAGGGTCCATCAGTTTCACATTCACATATTTTGTAATGTGGAGGAACTGATTTTCATTTCAGATTGCTGAAAGAAGAAGAAATGTCTGTACTGTCTGGAAAAGGGAAATAGGAGCCCCTTTGCTAAAGAGACTGAGATGGAGAAACATGCCACCAGTAAAAAATGCTGAAACACTTCATAGAAATAAGTACTAGCTTATTTGGGCTCACCTGAAAATTGCTCTGATGGTTCCGGGCCTCTTGATTACTGTCATCACTGATAGACCACTGGATCTCTGTGTGCAAATAAAATGGCCTCTTTTGGTTTGTATCTTATGATAAGTGGTGAAATTCATTGATTTTTTTCTCTACAATTTAAAAATTGCAAAGTAGACCCATGGTATCTATGTACAACATAGAACCAGTGCTTCATCAGGTACAGTGGTCCCTTGTATAACAAAGGGTTTGTATAACATAAAATCTGTACAACATAAAAATTCCGGAGATAGGCGAAATTTGCTTAACATAATCGTCTATGGGGCAAATCTGTACAACATAAAAATGGTCACGATTAGGGATTACTCCATTTTCAATGCATTCCTATGGGAAATTTGTATAAAGGAAAATTTGCTTAACATAATTTCATTTGGAACAAATTAATTCCTTTATACAAGTTTGTCAGATGTAGGGAATGACCAGGTTCTTCCATTGGCCCTGGGTTTTAGGCTGATTCATTGTTTTTCTGGGTCAGGACACGGCCTTGTTGAAGCCCACTTTAGACATCCATGTACCTTAAGTGCTGCCTTCAGATACCTGTCTTCCTTCTTCTTGGCTTCTTGGGGAAAGCTTGATTGAACATATTGACTATTTCCAGCATGCAACATTTGAAGCTCCCTAGAGGCAAAGAAAAAAGCTGGCTTGCCAGCAACAACACTGGACTGATTCACAGAAGCCTTGCATGTCATGTATAAAAAATCAAATTTAAATGCACATTTTTATAATGAGCGAATCTTGTAGTTTTTAACCATGTAGTTCCTCACATTGAATGGAAACTTAGGGTTTTCCTGTCCACAAGAAGTGACTAGTGTTCAAAGACTGGTTGATTTTGACCTGCTTGTCAAGCTTACTGACAGGGGCCATCCTTGCTAGGAATGTCATTTTTTCCTTGTATAAAGGAAATAAATTACAATAATTTGTAGTTAAATTCAAATGTTAATTTTTACCACAGAGATTTGAATCCAAATCCTTGCTTGGTCAGGGTCCTTTCTGAAATTCTTTTTGTCGGCCTAACTGAATTCTTATTTATGAACCTGGTACAAACTAATCCCATGTTTACTGAATTAAAATATTGTGAGGATGCAGCCTAAACATGATAAATCACAATCTCTCCTAAAACAGTATTTTTTGGTCAGACCGTCCAAACTGGATAATCTTAAGGATGCACTAACAATAAAAATACAGTGCTATCAGTACTTCTGCACAACGAGCTTTGCAGTTTGCACACATTAAGCAAGTGCGCGTTGAGTCTCTCACTGCTGTTTCATGTGCCACAAGTTGCTGTAATACTGAGCATTAACAAATCTTTATAACAAATCTATATAAGATTTATCCTTTATAAATCTTTATCCTGAAGGATAATGCTCAGTATTACAGCAACTCGTGGTACATGGAACAGCAGTGAGAGACTCAAAGCGCACTTGCTTAGTGTGTGAAAACTGCAAAGCTCATTGTGCACAAGTACTGACACAATATCCTTCATGTAGCTTGATCCCATTGGGGGCGTGGTGGCTCAGCGGGCTAGATCACTGAAAACTGTGGCTACAGTCGGCAGTTCAGTGGTTCGAATCCCGGGTGCTATGCAGCAAAGTGAGCTCCCTCTGTTAACCCCAGCTCCTGACAACTTAGCAGTTCGGAAGCATGTAAATGCAAGTAGATAAATAGGTACCACAGTAAAAAGCAGAAAGGTAAAACAGTGTTTCCTTGCAGCCATGCTGGCCACATGGCCATGGACTTGCACAACACTGGCTCTTCGGTTTGAATCCGGAGATGAGCACTGCCCCTAGAGTCAGACATAACTAGCACGCATCTCCAGGGGCAACTTTTCCCTTTTTAATTTGATCCCTCATTTCAGAGTGGCAACTTTAAAGCAACTTAGAGTAAATTATACTGTAGTTACATTTAATTGGTGGTTGTACAAACCTACTTTCAATAAGTGTACCCTACAGTTTCTGCCTTCACCAAGTGACAGTTTTGTGTTTCCAAGAAAGTGGTATCTGCCATAGTAACATCAGATTGTGTTTTTGTACAGACAACGGCTGGACTTCAGGGCAAAGTCTCTCACGTGTACTCAGTGGTCAGTAAGATGGGGCCCTCAGGCACAGTGACATTTAGTCTTGTAGTGAGTTAATTGCTGCATGAGTAATCAGTGTTTGCAGATTTTTCCATCTTGGCATGGTAAAGCAACAGATGTGAATTTCTGTGGCACACAATCCTTGCTTGGCATTTCTGCCCATGTTCTCTAATCTTAGGTTCTTAACACTGATTGTAAGGCCTCAGATAAGTCACTCTCATACCTAGATGAAACCCTGCTTGGATCTCATATAGGGAAAGGCTGAGAAGGTTCAGGGATGTCTGCCTTCCAATCAGAAACAAAAAAACAGAAAATAAAAAGTTATGACTAATTTTGTACAAATCCTCAAAGGGGCTCACAGTGCAGTGATGGTGCCTCGCAAAGATAGGTTGATATTCAACCTTTTAAACTAGTCCTAATTCCTCTTTGGTATATTAGATACTGGTACGGATGCATTTTCTGGGTTATTTCATAGCCTACCAGTTATGAAATACGAAATGTACAAATATTAGCACACAGGAATTGGATATTTCTTGGCTGAAAATACTGTTGGCTAACATCCTGACTATTTTTTTGGTGGTAAAACTCACTCAGCTTCCTGCAAGGAATGAGTATTGGGCAGCCCCACCCAAGGCTGTGAGATCAGTGCTCTAGATCACTCTGACTCAGTATTTCACCCACATATTATTTCCCCCCAGTGTGGTAACCTTAGTAATGACCAGTAAGAATGCAGACTGAACCTTAGAACTGTAGCCTAATGCAAAGCGCACAGCCAAAATTGTTTATCTTCTCCTTGTGTAGAACTTGGTATCTGCTAATGTCTACATTCATGAAAATTTTAGGTTCTGTATGTAGAAAATCCCTATCTCTACACCTATTTCAGATTGTTTAAAATCACACAAAGACCACTTATTAAATGTTCTAAATGCAAGGCTTGCACCTTCTGTGCACTGGAGAGACCCTTGTTGTGCTCTTCTAACCTCCAAGTTAATAAAATGATGTATGTCTCGGAATGTATTTTGGAAAACACAGTTAATTCAAAATAAATCTGGCAGGCTGCTTCCTTAGATTGAATACAAGAGTCTCAGTATGCCAGTGCTTCAAATAATCTTATCCCATTTCTGAATGTGATTCAAAGAGCTAATACTTGCTATGAATGCTCCATGTCGCTGAACATCCGGCAGATCCCTTTCCTAGACACAGGCCATCGTTATGGGCTCCCCTCTCTCTTACTTGTCCTCACTTTCTGAGGGGAGTGGCAACCATTCAGAAGGCCTCTTTCCGCTGTGCCAGTGCTGCCTGTGGAACACTCGTCCCATGGAAGTTCCTGTTCAGTGCAGTGAGGGTGTCTAGCAAAGATAGGTTGATATTCAACCTTTTAAACTTTCTGTTTAAAGCATTACAGAATGTTTTATGTACTTTTTATGTACTTTTTTTAAAAAAATCATTTTGCCTATATTTTTAATTGTACATGAAATTACAGGTTGTTTATCCTACTATACCTGATGAAAATGCATTTTAAAGAAGAGGGTAATATATGTGAAACAGACTTTTTGTCACTATTTCCAGTGTTTTAGATATTGTCTCATATCCACATACTATGTTTTTCTTTACAATCTATTTCCCAATGAAGTATTGCAAAAATTTAAATATCGCTATCTAGATCAGTGGTTCTCAATTTTGGGTCACCCCAGTGTTCTTGGACTGCAGTTCCCGGAAGCCTTTGCCACCAGCTATGCTGGCCAGGGTTTCTGGGAGTTGCAGTGCGAGAATACTGGGGTGACTCAAGATTGAGAACCACTGATCTAGATGAATTAGAATGCACATGTGAATGGGGCATTAAAATATGTGTGCTGCTCTACTGATTTATGTAACATTTTGAAATATAACCTATTATCCACAAAGGAGAGATGCAAGGCATCTGTTCCATTTGCTGTGGGAGATTATATTATAATGTCCTCCATGCTTATGATAACGTATTCACATATTAAGTAAAGCTGTGTAAATGGAAACTTCTACTACTGACAGTCTGGTTTCATTATGAAAATAAACCATGCTTCAGTAAAGCATGTAGGGAAAGAAACAGATCTAGACCATATTAAATTCAAATTAAGTATTCCCCGTTAGTTATTTAATTTAGTTACAATATATGTAAATCCTTTCAGTAAGCCATTATTTAAAACAAAGTTTATTCAAATGTTTATCTGTTTTACTCACATGTATACTTAAGTCAATTTATAATTAGAGTAAATATTGTATCCTTTTGGTTTTAACTTTTTACTATGTTTATTGATTCCAATCCATTACAACACTGCCTTTTATCTATTGCTTAATTTCTTTATTGCACATTTCTAGTTTACATTGCAACATATACCCAAGGAGAGTCTGAAAATCCGTGCTATTTGAAGGACTGTATCTCCCCATACCAGCCACTTCCCATTTTAACATTTTCAGGGTTAGCACTTTGCCAATCCTACCATCCTTGTGGGCACATTTGGTGAGGGCTTGAGGGCTTTTTCAGTGAATGCACTCAAGCTCCTTCCACAAGAGCCTGGCAGATCTTTCTCTCCAGTTAGTCTTTTGGCCACTGCTCTGCCTGCACAAAGTTTTTAACAACCAATGATGCACTTTTAGTCCTGTAAAACTCTTTCTTGTTTCTTATTTTTTGTTTTAAGTTTATTAATCACATAATCTCAAGTTGCTTCTGTTTTATGGCAACCCTATACATTAATGATTTCCAATCTTTTAAATTTAATTGTCATTTAATAATATATGTTTCACAGAATATTTAATTTTTATCTGTCATGTCAAGAAAACCAGAGTCTGAAGATTGCCTAGTTCTTAAAAATCTAGGCTATTGCCGAGATGCTTCCTCAAATCTCACCACATTTTCTGCTTAGGTGCGTGGGTTTAGAGCATACCTGTCAAGTGTCCCATTTTGACCAGGACACTAACAGTTTTCAGTCTTTTTTCCACCACTGCCCCAGAACATTTATTTTCCCGGAAATGTCCTGGTAAGTGGTGGTTGATAGGTAGAGGGGGGACGAAGTGGTGTGGTACAGTTCGATGGGGTGGGAGGGGCAGAGTGAGCAGTGCATGTGTGTGCATGTGCGCATGCATGCATGCGTCATGATGGGGGAAAGAGGCACCAACATGGTGTATCCCTATTAACTTTCTCCCCTTCAGCAGCCACTGCTGTTGCCCGCTGCTTCACACTCCCTCCCTCCCTTCGTGCCTCTGCCCTGGGATGACCAGGCAGCCTGCAGGCAAAGGACCCCAGTGGTGCCCATCCTGAGGTGTCCCTCAGCGGAGGCGCGCTCTTAACTGGGGAAGAGGCTCAGGATTCAGGGACGCACAGGGGGCCCTCCCAGGTTATGCTGAGCTAAAAAGGACAAGGGCCAGGAGTTTGAGGAGGAAGGAAGGCAGCGGTGAGCAGTATCCTTCATGTAGCTTGATCCCATCGGGGGCGTGGTGGCTCAGTGGGCTAGATCACTGAAAACTGTGGCTACAGTCGGTAGCTCGGTAGTTCGAATCCCAGTTGCCATGCAGCGGAGTGAGCTCCCGCTGTTAACCCCAGCTCCTGCCAACCTAGCAGTTCGGAAACATGTAAATGCAAGTAGATAAATAGGTACCACAGTAAAAAGCAGAAAGGTAAAATTGTGTTTCCTTGCAGCCGTGCCAGCCACATGGCCATGGACTTGCACAACACTGGCTCTTAGGCTTGAATACAGTAATGAATGACAATATACAGACCAGTACATTTACGACATACTGTATTCAAGTTTGAGAACAGGGAATTGAAGGACATCTTACAGCAATAAAAGGCAACATTAAAGATAGAAGAGAATACGAATAGTTAAAGAAAATAGTAAAAATTCCATTATGAGGGATGGAACTAACATTGAAAACACCAGTGTATTTATGAGGTCAGTCAATGCAATCATGTACGGTGGACGATCTAAAAGTTATGAGGGATGGAATCTAACATTGAAAACAGTGTCAATGCAATCACGCAAGGAGATATATAGACACAAAAGTATAAACACTTATAAACACAAAGTCTTTGCAGTCATGTATGTTAGTTCATATAAAGACACATAATAGGTAGTCCATCATTCAGGGAAAGCTTGCTGAAGAGAAAGGTCTTTGCCTGTTTCCAGAAGGACAGCAGAGATAGGGCAGTCCTGGCCTCCAGTGGAAGAGAGTTCCAAAGTCTGGGCACAGCAACTGAGAAGTACTTGTTCCCATGAGATGTACTTGTGAAGATGGCAGGATGGATGGAAAGGCCTCTCCTGATGACCTTAGCACCCAAGCCAGTTCACACTGTGAGATTCGATCTTTGAGGTAGCTAGGATCCAAGTCGTATAGTGCTTTGTAGGTTAAGAACATCACTTTGAATTGTGCCTGATAGCTGATTGGCAGCCAGTGGAGCTGCTTTCATAGGGGTAATAATGTGATATCTGTACCCCACTCCAGTCAGCAATCTGGCTGCTGCATTTTGGACCCATTGAAGTTTCCTGACACTTTTCATTGGTAGTCCTAGATAGAGTGTGTTACAGTAGTCTAGCCAGGACATCACTAGGCCATATGTCACCGTGGTCAGAGCAGGTTTCTCAAGAAATGGAAGAAATGAAACAAGACAAATAATATGGAAGTAGGAGATGTAATAGAAGTCATGTAATAGAAGCCATGAGTAACATCAGTGGAGTGCATGGAGACTTAGTGTGTGACTACTCAGCACGAAAAATGGAAATTCACTTGCTATGAAGTTGCATGTGGGAATTTGTGTTTCCCCAGGTAAATTCAAGTTAACCAGCCACAGAATGAGAGAGGAGGAAAGTGATAAATAGCTTTGTAGTCTGTTAGCTGTCTTGTAATCTTCCAGGTGTGCAGAAGACACAGTTACTGGAGAACTGCTTTAGTAAGGTGTGTTAAGTGCCAATCTCCTTCTCTGTCTCCCCCCACCCCCACCTTGTGAAATAAAGACAAAGGAGGGCAGGAATTGCATCCAGTCTGAGGGAGCCAAGATTCTGGCTGCAATGAAGAACATGTAAAAGGTGCAGGGTTGGGGCTGTCGGTGTAGTCACACCCTTAGAAAACTGCAAGTTTTGGGGAATTTTTGTTACACATAGATTCATAGAATCATAGAATAGTTGGAAGAGATCTCAAGGGCCATCTAGTCCAACCCCCTGCCATGCAGGAACCCCGTCACAATATTTCCAACAGATAGCCATCCAGCCTCTGCTTAAAAACCTCCAAGGAAGGAGACTCCACCACCCTCCTTTGAGGCAGCATCTTCCACTGCCAAATGGCTCTGTCATGTGGTGCAAATAAAATAAATGGTCTGAGTCCTGCTTAGCATCCCAGTCTGCTTGTACACTGTTTCCCAGATATTTCAGAGGCATGGCACTAAGGATTACTAAATGTGTGGAAAGAGTGCATACCCAGTTTCTGTTGGACTTTGATACATTTGGAGATAGGCATCCTTAGGGAAAAATCATTTTCTATTTCTTCCTTCTTGGGTAGTATTTCTCCTTGGTATATGCCATCCTGCAATTAAAAAGCAAAAGCAAATAAACAGTAAATCTCCTTTATTTGTTTTCTTATGTGACAATTAATGGGCTGGATCACAGGAAGACTTTCTCTTTAATCATTTTTGCTCTAAATTTAATTAATGGCTGTCCTGCAGATTGACACATAAAATATAAACATATATTTTTAAAAGCATGAATTGAACTGTTTGATATTACTGTAGTTTGCCAGAGAAGAAAGACACCGGCAAAGAACAGTGAGTGGGCCATCCAGTCTCACATTCTTCTACGTTTGTAACAACAAAGTGACTGGTTGACAAATCCCAGTGAATTAGGCTGTTTTCGCACTTAACTATGACTCACTGACCACAACTTTATGTTAAAATTTCCACTAAGAAAGTAGCCCTCAAAGATTAAGGGACAGGGCTTATTGGTACTTCTTTTTCCAAGTCCCATGTGCACTAGCTCTTTGTAACAGAGTATCAGAACCTACCAATATCACTGCCTTCCACCCTTTGAGCTTTCTGTAGTGTCATTCCTTGCGTCGTTTGGACACAACCGCGAGGCAGTGGAATCTGAAAGCGCTGGCCCCATGAGTGTGCCACTCCCTCAACGAGCTGCAGAAGCAGGATTCAAAACCTTGTACAGTCTCTTACTCCATATAGAAAGAATGCAGATAATCCCAGTGGATACTGAGAGAGGGAAAAACAGAGATCCTGAGATAGGCAGAGACTGGAGGGAACAAGGGGGAGCTAACTGTGAAGAGTTTTCTGATGATGAAAGAAGGACAGGGATGTTATAGTGGAGGAGGAGAAAAAAGAGGGATTAGATGGGGGAGGGGCAGAGATAGCAGAGGAACAAGAGAGAGCAGAGAGAAAGGGGGATGGATACCACTTGTACAAAAGGGGAAGACAGAACTGGAAGAGCCCTGGACTAAAGAAACAATCTGCATGAAGTCCTGATTGAGATCAGCAACCCATAAGCCATTCTTATGGGGAGAGAAGAGAGAAATGAAGGAAGGATGTCAACCGTTTAGGACCTCAGCACAGTACCTCTTCTAAAAATCAGCTAACTTTTCCACCCACTCCTCTCAATCCATTTTGCTAAAAGTGACCACACTGAGGGGTGAGGGAGCGAATGTCAGGGCCTTTTCTGTGGTGAAACCAATCTCTGGAACAAGCTACCAACTAAGATACACCAGGCTCCTCCCTTATGTCCAGAAAAATTGTGACAATGGGATTGTTAAGTGGTGTCTTGAGGAGTTTTAAGATTTAACCTGTAAACTGCCCAGAGTAGTGCTTGCAGTAATGGAGTGGTATATAAATCAATGAAATACAGAAGTACATAAACAGAACACACCTGTCTACCAAGTCCAGTGGAACTTCTCAGATAAATGGATACACAGGAGTACATTTACTGCTGCTGCTGTCCATCTTCTCACAGTGTAATCCCCAGGGGTGACACTGGCAGGGGAGCAGAGGGTTTTCACTGTTCACCACCTTAATGTGACCAGTTCTGCCATTTTAAATTTTATTTATGCTAATATATTCTAACTATTGTTTATTTGCAAGTTATTCCTTTTAATTTTCGTTACTGAATTGGTATTTTAATTATGATGTTGTTTGTTTTGTTGTAAACTGCTCCAAGTGCCCTCAGCCAAGTGGAGAAATAAAAATTAAATAAACAAATAAATAAATTATGTTCATGATCAACTGACACAGGTGTGTGTGTGTGATTTTCAATGGGAAAACAGAACATGGGAAATGATGGATACCACCATCCTTCTGTTCTGGCTTTCTGTTTTAAGATATGGTACTGTGTAAGAAAAATACCTTCTGAGCAAGACTTGTGCAACAGAATATAAAGTAGCCCTCAGCACAGAGACTACTGTAAGGCACTTCATTGAGTACTGTCTTTGAAGACAACATGGATGCTGCAGTGCCTGTAACATGTAGCAGTGACCCTGCCACCAATTTCCTGTTTCAAAACCCACATAACACCAGTTCTACAATAATTGCACTGGCTGCTAATTCACTTTCAGTGCAAGTTCATGCTGTTGATAACCTATCAAGCTCTAAATGGCAGCGGGGCCCGGATGGTTAACCCTCTATATACACCTACCGCATCATCAAAATCTGTGAGGGAAGACCCCGTCCTTCGTATTTCTCCATTGAGAACAATCCACCCTATACAGAG